>MDKI01103035.1:0-11586 GCA_005239505.1 Nicotiana paniculata
CTGATTTAATTGCGTGCATTTGTTGTCTACTTGTGGAGGTTAATATGAGCCCTTATTTTCCCCTTATATGATAGTCCTATCTGAATTTTGTTTGTCGCCTATATTTTCCTCATTTTAAGCAACATAGGTCAGTCTAGAACCACCCTAAATAGAGGTCCTAAATACCTCCCGGACCATAGGTAAGGGACGGGTAGTGCACGCATAAGGAACGAGTTAGAATCTATTAGAACGCTTAGGTAATAACTGAAAGATAGTAATTGGGTAGTAAAGGAGATGATGGCACGTGCGCTAATACGATGTGTAGCACCCCAACTTGGGGAGGGTTGTATTGCATGGAAATGATCCTATAGGCTAAAAAACTTAGGACCCCTTTAATTCCAATTTTAAAGTAATAATTGTCTAAATTGCTTTATTTGCCTTTAAGACTAATTCGCTTAATTAAGTTCGGTCGGGATACACCGTTGTGGAGCTCGAGGGGTTCCTAACACCTTCCCCTCAAGGTAATTTCGAGCCCTTACCCGATCGATGGTAATGCAAACTAGTTTCATGAGTCAATTACTCTAGGTGCCCTAATGCACCTTAATCCGTTAGGTGGCGACTCTTTAAATCCCATACCCCATCCCAAAAGGAAGGGAGTTGTCTCAGAAATGTCGAAACCCGATTCCATGAGGAAAAAGGGGGCGCGACACCCGGGCGCCACCAAGATGTACCAGGACTTGCGGCAGCATTATTGGTTAAGGAGGATGAAGAAGGATATAGTTGGTCATGTAGCTCGGTGCCTAAATTGTCAGCAGGTGAAGTATCAGCATTAGAGACCCGATAGTTTGCTTCAGCAGATAGAGATTCCTAAGTGGAAGAGGGAGCGTATCATTATGGACTTTGTTGTTGGACTCCCACGGACTTAGAGGAAGTTCGATGCCATTTGGGTCATTGTGGATAGGTTGACTAAGTCAACGCACTTCATTCATGTGGCAGTTACCTATTCTTGGGAGTGGTTGGCAGATATTTATATACGTGAGATCATCCGTCTTCACAGTGTGCCCGTGTCTATCATTTCTGATCGAGGTACGCAGTCCACCTCGCACTTTTGGAGGGCAGTACAGTGTGAGTTGGGTACGCGGGTTGAGTTGAGCACAACATTACATCCTTGGACGGACGAGCAGTCCGAGCATACTATTCAGATCTTGGAGGATATGCTTCGAGCATGTGTTATAGACTTCGGAGGATCGTGGGATCATTTGTTGCCCCTTGTAGAGTTCGCCTACAACAACAGCTACCAATCAAGCATTCAGAGCTCCCTATGAGGCATTATATGGTACACGGTGTCGGTCGTCAGTTGGATGGTTTGAGCCAGGAGAGGCTCGATTGTTGGGTACTGATCTAGTACAAGAGGCCTTGGACAAGGTCAAGATTATACAGGATCGACTTTGCACAGCTTAGTCCAGGCAAAAGAGTTATGCCAACTGTAGAGTTCGTGATGTGTTATTCATGGTCGCGGAGAGAGTGTTGATGCGGGTGTCACCCTTGAAGGGTTTCATGAGGTTTGGAAAGAAGGGCAAGTTGAGCCCTAGGTATATCGGGTCTTTCAAGATTCTCGAGAGAGTGGAAGAGGTGGCTTATAGACTTGCGTTGCCTCCGAGGTTATCAGTAGTTCATCCAGTGTTCCATGTGTCCATGCTTCGGAAGTATCATGGTGACCCGTCCCACGTGTTAGATTTTAGCTCTGTCTAGTTGGACAATGATTTGACTTATGAGGAGGAGTCGGTGGCTATTCTAGCCCGGCAGGTTCATTAGTTCAGATCAAAGAGTTATCCTTTAGTTCGAGTGCAGTGGAGAGGTCAGCCCGCTGAGGCAGCTACGTGGGAGTCCGAGTCGGACATGCGGAGTAGATATCCCCACATATTCATCAGTTTAGGTACTTTTCTATGTCCGTTCGAGGAAAAACAGTTGTTTTAGAGGTGGATAATGTGATGACCCAAAAGGCCATCTTATGTTTTAGAACTCGATTTTGCGTCGTTTAGCCTTAAAATCTTAATTTTACCCTCCTCGATTTGTGTGCGCACTCCAGGCATATTTTTGGAAAGCATTTATGTTGAAAGTTGATAAAAATAATAATTTTTGCCTTAAAAATTAATTTTAGTTGACTTCGGTCAACATTTTGAGTAAACGGACTTGGACCCATATTTTGATGGTCATAGTGGGTCCGTAATGAAATATGGGACCTGGGCGTATGCCCAGAATCGAATTCCGAGGTCCCTAGCTCGAGATATGATTTTTTGTTAAAAATTGAAAGACTAAAAATCTAATAGTTTTAAGAACTTGGGTAATGTTTGATCTTTTTGGTATCGGGTCTATATTTTGATTCTGGAGCACGGTACATGTTCAATAGAATATTTATGACTTGTCTGTGAAGTTTGGTAAGAAACGGAGTCCGTTTGACATGATTCGGGCGCTCGGTTGGAAAAATAGAAATCATAAAGCTTTCTTGAAAATTTCATTTGATTTCATGCTAAATTTGTAGTTCTAGGTGTTATTTTGACGATTTGATCATGCGCGCAAGTCCGTATGATGTTTTTAGACCTGTGTACATGTTCATTTTGGAGCCTTGCGGGCTCGGGTGAGTTTCGGATAGGCTACATGATGTTTTGAACTTAGAAATCTGGTATGTTTTGCTGCAGCTGGTGTTCTGATGTTTAATCCATTCTCGCGATCGCGAAGGGGAAACGGGGATGGGGAGGATTTTACTCTATGCGAACGCGGAGCGATAGGGGCCTTACCCTTCGCGATCGCGGCCAGCTCGATGCGAACGCGTAGCATATGGGACCAGGGGGAGGGGTCAGTCATCTCTTCATTGCGAACGCGGGCAACGGCTCGCGGACACGAAGGCCAGGGGGTTTAGACTTCGCGAACGCGATAAGGGACTCGTGATCACGTAAGTCCTTATGAGGTTGCTCTTCGCGAACGCGACAGTGTCTTCGCGATCGCGATGAACACTGTCGCTCAGCACTTAAAATAGAACCAAAAACGGGATTCTCCTAAAATTTCATAACTCTTTCATTAAAACTCGACCTAGGAGCGATTTTGAAGATAAGACTCAACATCAAATCATAGGTTTGTGCTCTTTGACTCATTTTCTTCCATTTCTAACATCACCCATTGAATTCCTAGCCCTAAACCTTGTTCTTTCATGGTAGAAATTAGGGATTTTGGAAAAATTAGGGGTCTTTGTAAATTGGGGATTTAGACCTCAATTTGGGATCGGATTCCGAAACTAATTATATATTCGGGCTCGGGAGTGAATGGGTGAATGGATTTTGGTCCGAACCTAGAGCTTTGACCAAGTGGGCCCGGGGTCAATTTTTGACTTTTCGGGGAAAGTTTGGGAAACCTAAATTTATGTATTGAAATTGATTTCTTTAGAAATATTTGGTGTTATTAAGTTAATTATGGCTAGATACGAGTGTTTTGGAGGTGGAATCTAGAGGAAAAGCGATAATTGAGGAGTGAGTGGCATGTGGATTGAGGTAAGTGTTGTGTCTAACCTTGAGTTGAGGGATTAGGAATCTTTGCCTTAACTCCTATTTGAAAAATCATGTGAGCGGCGTATATGTGAGTTGACGAGTACTTATGCGCCGCCATATTATCTGTTTTGCCTGTTTCTTTTTGTTCTCTTTATATTATTATTCCCTGCTTTAATTGTTACCTGTCTACCTGTAATTTCATGCCTAATTGTTACCTATAGATATTGTGTTCCCTTTGTTGAAGATATTTGTTATCCGTAGATTCATTGTTCCCCGTTATTTGCTTAATCTGTTCTTCTCGGCATTTTTGTGATATCATGGTTTGGTCTCGCTGAGTAGTATTATTTGTGTAGGGTTTTCTTGATTATAAGGTTTTCAGTTGCCTTGTTCTAAATTTTAAGTGTTGGTAAGGGCCTTGTGCTAATTTTGTGAAACTTCTATACATCCTGTGTAATTGATATGAGTATGGTGGAATCGTTTTGCATGCCACAACAGGTGAAATAAGGGTGATATGTTAAAGAGGAATAAAGGTGAATTGCTATTATACGGTGGGATCGGGTTGCACGCCGCAACAGGTGTAATAAGGGTGGAATGTTGTCAAATATGGGTGAATCATGATTGTGTTTATTATGATATGGTGGGATCGGGTAGCGCGTCGCAACATTTTATTTATATTTTATTATTTATGTTATTGAGAAGAAATAAGGATGAATTTTGTTATGTACGATGAGATCGGGTTGCACGCCACAACAGTTTATGTGTTTATGTGTTTTCTTTGATGGTGTAAGTTATTCGGTAGTTTTGCATTTCACTTAAGGATTGGTTATAGCTGAATACTGATGAGACACGTTGAGTTTGGTATTTATTCCCTGCAAGTTACTGCTTTTACATTATTCTGCTTTCTTTTCTGCCTTATTATTCACTGTATGCAGCTTATACGTCATTGTGCACTTCCTTTTCATGGGGTTGGTTGTACTGATACTGCACTTTGCACTTCCTGTGCAGATTACGGAGTAGGTAGTGGCTGATTGAGAGGTTGGCTATAGGTTATACAGCTCAGAGAAGTCAATTAGGCTATATGATCTTTGCTTGCGGCATCTCTAACTATTCGGTTAGCGTCTTTCACTTAATGAATCACGCGTTTTTCAAAGCATTACTATTCCTGAGTGCAGGTTCGGTGATTCATGCCATGTCGGATGAGCAAGATATGCGGAAGATGGGGGGGCTTGCCTCCTCGTTCCCTTTTAACAAGGTAGTCTTATTGGCGTCCGCAGGCCCTGGCATCCCCTTCTACACTTCTATACTTACTATTTTTCTTTATTTTCCAAACAGTTATAATTTCTTTCAGACAAATGTTTGTAGTAAAATCATAGTGTGTTCGTGAATTGTGGCTCCAGATTCTGGGTAGAAGTAATATGTAATTAAAGTCGATATCTATATAATTTCGCGTTTATTTTGCTTCATTTTGCTTGTTTACTGATAATCACTAAAAGTGGAAAGAATTAGCTAATGTTGGCTTGCCTAGCAAGTTTGATGTTAGGCGTCATCACGGTCCCGACGGTGGGAATTTCGGGTAGTGACAATAAAGTTTTGCCAAATGTGAGTTTGAGAAGAACTTTTCCTTTTCCAAGAACTGGAGTAGTCCTTGAGTCACCAAGATATAAAACTTCTTCTCCTTCCTCAACTTGGGTGTAAGACACAAAGTCTATTTTATTAGCACATATGTGCCTAGTGGCACCAGAATCTAACACTCAATCTTTCACATTGGCCACAAGGTTCACTTGGGAAACAACTGCAGCAATTATGTCATCCACTTTGGCTTCAGTTAAATTTACTCTAGCTTTAGAGGGATTGTCATTCCCAGCCCTTTTCCGACATTGAGCAGCATGGTGGCCAGGTTTGCCACATACAAAGCAGTTGCCTTTTTCTTGAAGGTTTGATTGTTGGTTTTGGGCTTATAACAATTTATCGTACATGTTGTTTGATTTGTTCTGCCGCTTGTTGTCCTCCACAAGGTTGGCTCTTGTAGAAATCACCTTTCCTTTGCCAGCAACATCTTATTTGCGGTTGTTATTTTCAATTATAATGTGCTTGACCAAATCCTTCAGCGACAAGTGCTTGTGTTTGTGCTTCAGTTGTTGTTTGTAGTCACTCCAAGATTTGGGATGTTTTCTATAAGTATACCAGCAACAAACTATTGGGGCAGAGAGATATCTTCAGATTTGAGATCTTCAATCAACTTGTGATATTCGTTGATTTGTGCATTTATGTCCTTGTCCTCCGTCATCTCCCACTTGTAGTAATTTTCAATTACAAACTTTTATTTAGTAGCATCTTCAGCAATGTACTTTGTTATCATTGACTCCCAAATTTCTTTTTCTTCCTTGTAGGAAACATAGATAGAAAGAGTAGAAATTATAGTATGTCTATATAAAGAGTAGAAATTATAGTATGTCTATATACCTTATTATCATAATCCATTGATCCATCAGAATGGAAGTTGCTTCAGTTGGCTTAGGATTAGTAAGTGCAAAAGCAACTCCATGCATGTACAAAATAGAATGAACTTGTTCCTGCCAGCGCTTAAAATTATCTCAACCAAAAACCTCATTTTTTGAAACATCAGAAAAAGGTTTGTCATAGGTAATTGGTGATGGAACAACAACAGAAATAGTTGGTGCAACAGACGTAGTAGCATCAACAACAACACTAGCAACGTTATTCTCCATAATAACAACGTGAAAATATCCTTAAGATTGTTGGAAAAACTGGATGATTATGGAGAATAAAAGTTTAGCTTGAGGCGTGTCAAAGACACTGTCCTTAAGGATATTTCGCCCACACCGAGATGAATATTATTAGGTGTATCCCCTAAGATTCAACAAGCTCTTCTAGTATAACTAGGAGCAAAAACAACAAAGATTGTATAAAAGAAAACTCAACACAAAAGAAAAGGGAAAATTTTTTTTAACTTATTTTCATACTACTGCCATGAACAAAAGTAGATAGTTATATCTAGTCTAAAGAAGATATATCCTGAAATGAAAGAAACGTTAAAATGTATTAAAAATTCAATTCCATCAACGTTATAGTCACCTAAGACCAAATAAATGTTATTCTCAAAGTTAATGAAAAGTTATCAAATTAAACGTTAAAGGAAACGGTTATACAAGACCAATCTTTAATCAATTAAAGTTAAAAAAAAACATAACTAATTTTGATACTCATTCAATGTTAATAAAACATTATATTCAAAATTATTTTAATTTACTTTTACACACATTAAAATATATTCAAATTGATTTTGTCATATAAAGACACATTAAAAGAATGAACCTAAACATCAATATAAATATTTTTTGTGAGATATTAAAATTATTTATTTATTAACAAGAAGAGCATTGGATCTCCCGCTCAGTGGCTATCTATTGTTGCCTCGGAATCATTGCTTATCAGAAAACAAAATAATTTTACAAAATATTTAAGAAATATATTGCCTTGAAATCATTTCATGTTCTTTCAAAGATGAAAGATGAATAATTCTGTTTTTTTTTATTAAAAAAATTATTTGGTAAAATGCATCGCATTAATTTTTATTGGTAAAATGGGCTCGTGATCACTTAAACTTGTACCAATTTATCAATTCGGTATATAAACTTATATTTTTTCTATTTGAACACTCTAACTTGATGGAATGAATATTAATAAATACATCTAACAGAATGTGTATATCAATTGTACTGACATGTACAACACATCATATGTTGGATTATGTATTGCTTGACATGTGTATTTGTGGGTCCATTTTTAAAATTTTATTATATTTTTTACTTTTTTTATCACTCAACCCCCCTCCCCCAAAGCAATCTATAAAAGAACAAAAAGTTTCCGACCAAACCCCAAATCCAAAATCGGCAGCCCCTATTTATCTATAATCTCCATAATCATGTCCTTGGAGATTCGTCGAGAACATATTCTTCAATCAAATCTCAAGAACCTACATCAAGTTTCCAAATGTTCTAAAACCAATACACCCAATAAAGAGTACAAAAGTTCTGAAAAATTCTTCATCAATAGTGGTTGGTTTAACAGTGAAGGAGGAGATGAATTTAGTGGTGAAACAAAAGATGCTTTTATCAGCTTATCTTTTGGTCGAAAAACAATTCGTTGGAAAACCACGTTTCACGGTGCCACGTCGCCGGATAATAGTGAATGGATGTGCTTCATCGGAGAAGGTGGATGGAATGGCCGTTTAAAAAACCTTCGACGAGTAAAATTGAGATACATTCGTCGTCGGAGACTTCTTGAGGGCACTAGACTTGGAATATAGAAGGGGGGAAAGGCGATCTTTTTTACCCATTCTTTTTCGTTTTAAATGTTTAAATTTTTTCCTTTTCATTTTATTTTTTTAATCATAATATTATTTTCACACGCATTTTTTGCGTGATTGGAACACATTCTGTTCGCATCACTTGTGTCACTGCCACATAAGCACAATCAATGGTCAAATTAATTTATTAGTATTCATTCCAATAAGTTAGAGTGTTCAAATAAAAAAATGTAAGTTTATGTACCGAGTTAACAAATTGATACAAGTTTAAGTGGTCACGAGGTCATTTTATCTTTTTTATTTCCAAGATAAGGAAATATATGATTGGGAATGAAATCAACAGAGTTGATATGACTACTAAGATCCATTTCCATTATAAATTAAAACTAATGACCTGTGAATTTTTACAAGTAATAGTGTATTGGTATTGTCGAGGATATTACAGCAAAATAAACGATGTGCATTAATATGTCAATGTATCCCTCAATATCCATGGTTGATACAGCAACTAAATTTTTGGAAACTTAAATCTCGTATAGCGTGGGTAAATGACGGCGATACCAACATTAAATTTTTTCATATATCCACAATTTAGCATAGACGGAAAAATAGGATAAATACTCTAAAAGACACAGTAAAAAATTGGACTTTCAACACTGATGAAATCCACAGACAAATCTTTGATTACTACCAACACTTATTTTCGATAGAACACACATATTCTTCTAATGATATTCAAGTGGCACATTCAAACATAATCGAGCCTGCTGACTTCCAGCTACTGGAGGCAGCTCTTAATGATGTAGAAATTACTCAAGCCCTTAACGGATTCAAACCTACAAAGCTCCAGGCCCGGATGGCCTACATCCTTATTTCTACCAAAATACTCGCATGAAGTAGGCCCTAAAGTTAAACGTTTTTGCCAACAAACTTTTACTAACAAGGTCATTCCCTCTGACCTTAATCGCCCTTATATATGCCTTGTTCCAAAAGTCAAGCACGCAAACACAATCCAACAATACAGGCCTATAAATTTGTGTAATACTATCTACAAACTAATCACTAAAATATTAGTTAATAGACTAAAGCCTATTCTTTCGAAAATTATAGGCTAACACAGACTAGCTTTCAACAGGGAAAGAGAGCTTCAGACAATGCAATAATAGTTCAAGAAATTATATCTCATTTCAATAAGATGAAAGGCAAAACAAGCTACATGCTACTAAAGTTAGACCTCAAAAAGTCTTTTGATCGTCTAGAATGATCTTTTGTAAGGAAAACACTTTTATAATTTAATATCCCTAACTCTTTAGCAGAATTAATAATGTCCTGTATTACCAGCACAACTACGTCAATACTCATTAATGAAACACGTACTTCCTATTTTACTCCTTCGTGAGGCATTCACCAAGGGGATCCTTTGTCTCCCTACATATTTTTTATGTGCATGAAAATGCTTTCATGTATGATTAACCATTCAGTAGACTATCTACACTAGCATCCCATACGCATTTCCAAACATGGTCCGAATATCTCCCATCTTTTCTTTACCGATGATATCATACTGCTTTCGAAAATCAATATGCAAACCTGACATGCTAATATTGATGTTATCAATCATTTCAATCACATATCAGGTCAAAAAATAAACTTCCTAAAATCTAAGATCTTTTTTTCTAAAAACTGCTCCAATTCTAACAAAAGCTTTGTGCTCCAATCATTTTTTGATGAAGGAAGGACAGTCTTTTGGCAAAGATGTAGGTTTCCCAATATTTAAAAGTCGACCTCATACCAGTGATTTCCAGTTTATTCTTGATAACTTTAAAAGTAGGCTAGCTGGATGGAAGATCAAATTCTTAACTATGGAGAGAAGAACTACACTTATTAAATCTATGGTCAATACTCCCCCAAACCATGTTATACAACGCATTCATATTCCGATAAATATCATTAACAAAATAGATCGCTACGAAAGAAATTTTCTGTGGGGAACCACTGAGACACGGAAAAAATTGCACCTTCTTAAATGGGAACAAATTACAACTCCTACAATAAGGAGAGCATTAAATATCCAAAACTTTAAAACTAAGAATTAGGCCTTGTTAGTGAGCCTAGCTTGGAGGATTTTCCAGAATGCACACTCTTTTGGGCCATGACTCTCTTAAATAAATACCTCCCTCAAAAAACTGTTGCAAATTACTCTGCAACTTGGCGTAATATTTTAAAAGGTTAAAATCACTGTCAACGAGGTATTAAGTGGAGAGTGGGAACACAGAACCACATTAACTATAGACTGATCTATGGCTTAAAACAAGAACAACTTTGAGATCCATGTTCATAGGACCACTACCACAGTCCCACGATACATTTACAGTCTCTACCGTACTCAAAGATCACGCATGGAACTGGGCAAATTTCTGCTTTGAAATTCTTGGGGACATAGAAAAGACTATTAATAAACAATACCTCTCTCTACATACACATCAACAAGATCAACTCCTCTGGGGTCTAACAAATTAGGGACAATTCACTGTGCAAACTATGTACAAGGAGCTTACCAACAATAGTTTCTATCTCACAAACACAATAAAAGATTTTAAATAGATTTGGAACCTGTCAATCCAACCAAAATTTAAAGCTTTTCTATGGCTACTTCGACATAATAGATTACCAACACTTTACTACCTTAAGTACATAGGAATATCTACGACACCAAATTGCCTTGTCTGTCATCTACTCAAGAAACAACAACCCATATCTTCATCGGCCACTATCAAGCCAAACAATATCGGAACTCGATAGGACTGCACGACTACATTAATAAACTTTCAGTCACAGAAGCCCCAAATCAATGGTTACATAAACTTATCAAATGTAAAGGCATTCACTTTCCATATAAATTAAACCCACGAACCTTTCAATCAATAAGTCTGTGGAATATTTGGATAACTCGTAATAAGAACCTTTATGAACATAAGCAAGAAAAACCAAATCCGAACCAAGTGTTAAATCAGGCTATTGAATATTCCTATGTGGAAGCATCACAACATATGCATGCCAACAGAGTCCCACTTCATCTTAGATGGATACCTCCAAAAACTAATTACTAAAAACTAAATACGGATCGGGCAACATCTTCTGAAACGGATACAGATGGAATTGGAGGAGTAATTAGGAACCACATGGGTGATTGGATGGTGGGATTTGTTGAACCTATTCCCCATGTGCACTATATAATGCTAAACTGCAAGCACTCATTAAAGGGCTAAGTCTAGCCATACAAATGCAATTGTTGCCGCTGGAAGTGGAAACAGATGCAAAGGAAGTAACCACTTCTTAGATAGTGATATTTCAAAATATTCTAACCTAATTTGTGACTGCAGGCACCTCCTCAGGATGCTACATGATCTAGTAGTTCGACATGCGTACAGGGAATAAAATGGGGTAGCAGACCAACTTGCAAAGCTAGGAAGTAGGATGCAACTCGTTGATATGTTGCAATTTTTTGTTAAACCACCACCTTTGGTATCAAACCAGCTGCTGGGAGATCAAATGGGAACAACAACTCAACGCATGGTACCTATATCACATGCGCAACAAAATGACGATTGATGCGTGGCTAGAATTCATGATTTTAAGCATTATATACCTTGCATTTTATGCGCTTTAATTATAAAAATACACGTCGTATGTGCCTAATGGGGTTTATTTAATGTGTAGGTGAATTGGAAACGG
>MDKI01138249.1:0-25343 GCA_005239505.1 Nicotiana paniculata
GAAGTTCTTGTTCATGAATCATTTGAGTCTTTAACTCTTTCTTTTTCCGAAGGTATGCTTTCAGTTCTTCCTTCACATGCTCTGGAACTTTAGTACAAGCTACGACCTTTGGATCACCACCAATTAGATGCGTTTTTTGACGATAGATTCCCCAATTTGAAATCTTATCAAAAAAATAACATCTAATTGTCATCTTGTTGGTCTCGTGATCTCTTTCAGAGTAAGCCCAAGTCGGGTATTTTCTATCTTCTTTTGGCGCCGTTTAAAAGAATAACTACGTATACAAAAGAAAGACAATAAGTACTAAGAATAACGGATATAATTTTGGGCAGAAAATAGATAGAAAATGGGCAGAAAATCGGCAGAACTGCGCAAAATTTTTCTAAAAATAATTCGCCAGCATTTCGACGCCTTTTGGACATTTAAAAAGAAAAAGAAGAAGAAGAAGAAGAAGAAGAAGAATGAAACTAAAAAATGCAGAAACATACCTGGTAACAGGGCTGTTGAAAGTTGTTTGAGCCTTGAAGAAGGAAAATCGAAAGTTGTTGTTGTTGAAAGTGGATGTTCTGACTTGAAAGGGGAACCCTAGTTTCTCGGCTCTGGTGATTTCGAAGAAGTAGAGAGGGCTGTTGGGTATTTTAATAAAATAGGGTTGTTGAGTATTTTAATAAAGTAGGGTTGTTGGGCAGATTTATAAAAAAGTGTACGCTTCTATCGCTTTCCCCGCTTCTATCGCTTCTCGCTTTTCACAGAGAGGCGGACGTTTTTATCTACCAGAGCCGCTTCAACCAGTAGAAGCGCCCATAACCTCGCTTCGCTTCTCGCTTAAAGCGAAGAAGCGGTCTCTTTTTTCAACACTGTTTGCAACAAGCCTAGCTTTAAAAGTTTGCATTTTTTCATCCATTCCTCTCTTATTCTTATAGATCCATCTACAACCAATGGGGTTGACTCCAGTAGGTGGTTCTACAAGATCCCAGACTTGATTTGAGTACATGGACTCCATTTCAGATTTCATAGCATCAACCCATTTATCAGCATCTGTATCCTGTAGTGCTTCGTCGTAATTAATAGGTTCTGTATTAGGCTCTTCAGGGATTCTATCATAAGATTCTCCCAAGAGCGCAAACCGGAGAGGTTTTCTAATAATTATCCTACTACGACTAGTCACTACAGGTGGAGGCTGATTTTGTTGTTGAATCACAACATCATTTTCTGGAACTGAAGCCTTAATGTTATCCTCCACACCTTGCAGTGTTGGGATATCATTAACTTCTTCCTGGAGTGCAGGATGCAGAACATTTTCAGGTTGTTCAACAATCTGAGGTTGCTCAACAATCTGAGGTTGCTCAACATTACTCCCACTACTTTGGGGTAGTGAGATGTCAGGCAATTGCTCTTGTGCAATCTGCTGCCTATTGACATTTCTCCCACCACGATAGTGCAATGGTATGTCAATACTGGCTTCCGGGATACGTTCTAGAGATGAGTCTTTAGTTACTCCATTATTTAATTCCTGTAAAACTAGTTTACTTCTAGGAATATGGTTCATTAAATAGTCCTCTTCTAAAATTATGGCATTCGTCGTAACAATTACCTTCTTTTCTTTGGGACAATAAAACAAACCGCCTTTAGTTCCTTTTGGATATCTAATAAAAATTCTGTCCTTGATTCCAATTTATCTGCTTTCCCTTTCAGCACATGTGTTGGACAACCCCAAACCCGAATGTGCCGTAAACTTGGCTTGCGCCCAGTCCACAATTCTACTGGAGTTGAAGGTACTGACTTTGAAGGAACCAAATTTAGAATGTAATTTGTTTTTTCTAAAGAATATCCCCAACAGGAAGAAGGCAAATCGGAATAACTTAACATTGATCTAACCATTTCCATAAGTGTCTTATTTCTTCTTTCTGCCACACCATTTTGTTTTGGTGTTCCTAAGACAGATAATTGAGATGTAATTCCACTATCTGATAAGAATTTTACAGAAAGGTATTCACCACCAAGATCAGATCGCAATGTTTTGATATATTTATCATGTCGTTTCTCCGTTTCCGTCTTGAATTCTTTGAATTTCTCAAAGCATTCAGACTTACGTCAGAACAGATAAATGTATCCATATTTTGAGTAATCATCTGTAAAAGTCACAAAATACTCAAACCACCTCTTGCTTGTATATTCATAGGGCCACACAAATCAGAGTGAATTAGTTCTAGCTTATCGCTGGCTCTATTTCCTTTTGAGGGATTCGCATGTTGGTAGTGACTCCACTTTCAATGAACTCAATGGTCCATCAGAGACCAATTTCGAAATCCTATTTAGATTTATATGACCTAGACGTAAGTGCCACAAATAAGTTTGACTCAATTCAGAAATACGTTTTCTTTTATGTGACAGATTAATGTTATTCAATTCTTTTGGTTGTTGTAGCACACGAGGAGATATATCAAGAATAAAAAGGTCATGTACTCTAGCAGCAGTGTAGATAAAACGTTTATTAAACTTAATAACAGCAGAGTTATTAGCGAAATAAACATTATAACCAGCATCCATTATTTTCGAAACCGAAATTAAATTCCTTCTAATGGAAGGTACATAGAGAACATCTTTTAGATCTAAAACCCTATCACTACTAAACGAAACTCTAATATTTCCTAAAGCTAAAACTGGTGTTGGCTCGCCATTGGCTTGAGATAATCAAATTTCATTCTCACTTAGCCGTCGCGTTTCCTGAAACCCCTGCAAAGTAGTGCTGATATGATTAGTGGCTCCCGAATCTACACACCAAAATATGGTAGAAACAGCCTCTAAACAAGTTTCAACGACATTTAAATTTGAATTGCCTTGCTTATTCAACTTTGACATATAGGTAGGGCATTGTTTCTTGTGATTCCCAGGTTGCTTGCAATGATAGCACTTGCCTTTGGGCTTTTTCACACCACCAGGTGCCAAAACCTTTTGAGCCTTCTTTTTCTTATTGCCTTTCGACTTAGAAAGTGAAGCTTTCTCAACATTGAGTGTCACAACTGGAGCTTGTTGTTTGATAATAGACTTTGCCGCTTGCAGCTCATTCAACAATTTCGCTAGTGACAAATCCATTTTTTTCATATTATAGTTCAAGCGAAATTGTTATAAACTGTCAGGCAGATTCTCTAGGACCATCTCAACTTGAGAATCCTTATCAATCAAGGCTCCAAGGACCTGCAGTTCATTCAGAAGACTCATCATCTTCAGAACATGGTCCCTGACCGATGATCCTTCAGCCATCTTGGTGTTCAAAAGGGCTTTCATGGCAGTCTGCTTAGCTAGATGATTTTGCTCCGAACATCTCTTTGAGACTTTCAAGCATGTCGTAAGCAGACCCCATAGACTGATGCTTATGTTGCAAAACATTCGCCATAGAGTCAAGTGTAACATCTCGCCATCTCATCAGCCTTAACCTATTTGTCATATGCCTTAATCTGATCATCAGTAGCATTTTCAGGTTTTTCTGGGCACTCCTCAATGATTACAAATTTGTAGCCTTGAGCAGTTAGGACAATATCAAGGTTTCTTTTCCAGTCAACATAATTCGATCCTTCTAACTTGTTTTGGTTCAGAATTGAGGTAAGTGGGTTGAATGAAGACATGGTTAATCTGAGAGATATTTACATTAAATAGATCATTAGTTATGTATTTAGAATAATTAAATTCAAAAACAGCACATTACACATATAACCATGCTCATTGAACAGTTAGATTCGTTAGGGGAACTTAACTATTCATGCAAAATATATGAGTGATGTAAGATATTAACCCCATAAATTTAAACAGGACCAACTCAGATGGAGAGTAACTTGTTAATTTAAGATAGGTAAATATAACTTTTATAAACTCTAGTTTTATTGGATCAACATATAACTCAGTTGGAGAGTTAATATAAGTAATCAAATAACTAGAGGCAAAACTACAGTAATCATCTATAATGAATTTATCCGATGAGGAGAAGACTTATGTCAACATATAAATTCATTATATTACTGTAAAACATGATTGTAAACAATGGGAATTGAACCATACCATCACAGATTTCTTTTAAAAATTCATTTTATTAAAAAAAATTCCAGAAAATATAAAAATAGACAAAAACCTATCTAAACGACCCTGAATGCCCAAAAAACGACGTACATCATCAGCGAAGCGAAGCTGATGAGTTGTTTAAGTTGGGCCGTTTCCGATGAACCTACCAAATTTGAGGTCAATCGGAGTTTGACAGAATTTCAGAATTCTAAAATCATGACCTATTTGTAGAATTCGATTTTTTTTTTCGGTTTTGAGTGTTATTATTATTTTGACTTGTTCAAATCACATAATATACTCCTGTATGTTAAAACATGATTTCAGAAGTCAAAATAATAATAATATTATTATAATAATAATAATAAAAACATGTTCAAACAGAATTGTAAAAAAAACAGTATGTTTTTCACTGTTAAAAGAAAACGTCATTGTTCATAATTCTGTATATTAATCCATAATTACATAACTAATATCATACAAAACAGACAAGTTTTTATTAATATAACACTCTCTGAATATGGACAAAACGCAACTCAAACAGATTTAATTCATTGTTTATGCATATATGTATTAACCCATAATTACAAAATTAATAGCATTCAAGAAACAGTCATGTTTTTACAAAAAAAAAAAAAAAATTGATATTCATCAAAAACGTAATTAAACAGACTGTCATTAAATATAACACCACCGTTTATGCATGTGTATACTAATTCATAATTTCAGAATTAAGATACTAATAAAAAAACGTTTTTGACATAGAATAATCATACCAAACATGTATCATTAAACAACACGTTTTAATATTACTCTATTCATGATGTATTAATTATCTAGTTAGATGTAAGACGACGCTCTGATACCAATTGTTAGAACATGCGCAGCGGAAGCAACAGAACAAATCAGGCATCTAATACATGTAAACTAGACAATGCTACAATCACAAGATTAGAAGCACTAACCTCTTGAAATCGTTGGACAAAGCTTCCAAACAGCAAGAATCCAGGGCAGCAGTCTTCTGCTATATGCCTAATAAAACCTTGGACGATTTTACTTTTGGGTGGGCAAAAACAATACAACTCTGAAAGTAAGTAATCAGGTTAAATTCGTCCTCCTTAAGTAGAGTTATTTTTGGCCGAAAATTGTCTTCTAAAAATGTGTAGGATTCTACTTGCATAAGTAGAATCCTACTCTAACTCTAACGGATGGCTTTTCTCCCAAGTCACTTTTTACCCAAGTCTTGTCCACTAAAAAGCTGCAATTGAACTCCTCAGTATGAATTTCGAAAATTCAATAACACTTATTTTAACTCCCCATGTTAAGATCTCAAATACCAGTTAATCAAATTAAATCACTAAAAATTTAATTTAATCAACTAATTAAATCCTTTACAATTCCGATTAAACTATTTCATATGACGGATACAAAATCTACCGGCCGGGTTTTCACATGAAAACTTATAAGCTTATATAAAAGGGTATCATCAAACTCAAAACCGAGTCAAGATTCTATCAACTAATTATTATTTACAAATGTTATTCGTTATTGTTCAATCTATTAGGTATACATTAACTCGGAATAGAGCCGTACCTTTTGATAAATCAAAACAATAAAAAAATTACATTGATCATAATAATTATATCAAGATTAGGAGTATAAGCTCATTTAATAAATTAGAGAAAATATTTTATATATTCAGTACAAAAACATCTTTTCTCTACTTGGTCCGTTCAATATACACTGAGTATACTAGCACAAGAAGTCGGAGTAAAATCACTCCCATAATCAAGACAAATTATACTATAATCTTGTGCGCAATCAAAGATATGAGCTAAGACTTCATACATTAAATTGTCTACTACATAACTAAAAGGACACACATATAACAAATGATCTATTTAAAATAGTACTTTATTAAATTGAATAAATTAAATATATAATTGTTCGATAAAAAATAAAACAAAATACTATATCTAAACCGCATGGCTAATAGTATATCCCAACAGCATCAAGCGGATGGGATATGAAGGGAACTGTTAGATCCAAGTGAAAGCTACCACCCCTATCATTTATGAGTGATGGGTCTTGAAGAAGTAAAAGCTAATCATGTAACTGTGAGAGACCCACTACATCAGGTTCTGTCTTCTTTTTGTCGTTGAGAAGGATCAAGTTGTGTCATTTAATACATCGATTATGCTGCAGTACCTTAAGCACAATAAGAGACACAACATTCATCAGGTACACTTCTTTTTTTCATCCATATCCCTTGGTCTTACCAGTCTGATTGTCTCTCACAACCTGTCAACATGAATTGTAAGCCCCTTTGTTATCGGAACTTGTAAGCTACAACATACAATTATACAATAAAGTTCGAAGAGAGCAAGGCGAATATAAAATACTTTTTTTCTCTTCTTTCTTGAAATATAACTAAGCTACACTTCTTTTTTTCATCAGGTAACTAAGCTACACCACTATATAACACATTACGACTGCAATTTCGGGCAATAAACAAATTACCAGTATTCCACTGTACTAGGATATGCACCAATTCTAACAGCAAAGGCACAAATAAGTCAATAACCATGGGAAACAGGTGCAAAAAGCCATCACACAAGGAAGTGACTAGAGAACCAAGAGTGATTTGGATACAATCACTGCAAACCATAATTCATGAAAGCGGAGCAATAAAGCATAATACTTAAACATCTTAGCAGCAAAAAGGATACTACTCAAACATGCAAGATCTGATAGATTACTTAGAAGAGTTTGTCTCCTGCACATTCTTTTTTCTAAACACCTCTGGAGAAAGCACTAAAAGAAGTAAAATGCATTTAGAAAGAGAAGACACAAAACTTCCCATATCTTAACTAACACAAATTCCTATAGTAGATCTATTTTCTATTCAAGCATCTATTATGCAGACAAAAGAGATAGCAAACACGGGTTACAAATTATAGTACTGTGAGATAGATAAAACGAGGTGGGGATAGGATAATAGCTTTTAGGATAGTATGGGGAAAAAAGACAATCAATGTTATTAGTGCTTGTGCTCCACAAATTGATTAGATGCAAAGCTAAGTTTTGAGAGAATATGGACACCTTGGTTCACGGGTTTCCAGAAGACCAACAAACCTTTATAGGGGGGTGATATAAATGGTCAATGTAGGTAAAAATAGTGATGGTTTTGAGCAGGTACACGAGGGTTCAGGTTATGGTACTAGGAATTACGAACGGAAGGCAATCTTAGAATCCACTTTAGCTTAAGATTTAGTGGTTGCCAACAGCCTAACACATATGTTAAAAAGACAGATTCTCACCTAATAACTTATAAGAGTGGGGGTAACCATATTGAAATAGACTTTATCCTTACAAGAAGATATGACAGAACCACATGTAAGGAGCAAGGACTGTAAGGTACATGTGGTGTAATAGCAGTGAATTAGTTAATCTAGATCAGTGTTAACATGGATTTTCTGGAGTTGTTAGCTATAAAAGAGTAGCAGATTGTATAGTCGAGCCCTGTTTTGATTCTTGTATCCTTCTGTCCAAATTTTGAGTGTGGCGACACTCGTCACATGATTAGAGATTGCCCCAGAACTAGGAAGGGTGCATCTTCACAGACTTATCAGGCTCCACGTGCTCCACGGGGTCCTCAGGCTATTCTTCCAGCCCCGGCTGCTGCCCCACCTTCTCAGGCAGCTCGAGGTGGAGGACGGGGAGGTGGAGGTCGCCCTAGAGGGGGAGGTCAGGCCAGGTACTATGCCCTTCCAGCCCGTTCAGAGGTCGTCGCTTCAGATTCAGTCATCACAGGTATTGTACATGTCTGCCATATGGATGCATCAGTATTATTTGACCCAGGCTCTATGTATTCATATGTATCTTCTTATTTTGCTCCGTATTTAGGGATATCTCGGGATCCTTTGAGTTCCCCTGTTTATGTATCTACTCCTGTGGGAGATACTCTTGTTGTGGACCGAGTATATCGGTCGTGTTTGATTGCTCTTAGTGGTTTTGAGACCAGAGCCGATTTGTTATTACTCAGTATGGTAGACTTTGATGTTATTTTAGGCATGGACTGGTTGTCGCCCCATTATGCTATTCTTGATTGTCACGCTAAGACTGTGACGCTAGCTATGCCAGGCTTACCGAGATTAGAGTGGAGAGGTACCTTAGAGTATGCTCCTCGCATGGTCATTTCATTTCTTAAGGCTCAACGGATGATTGAGAAGGGGTATGATGCGTATTTGGCATATGTGAGAGATGTAAGTGTTGATACCCCTACAGTTGAGTCAGTCCCGGTAGTGAGGGACTTTCTTAATTTATTTCCAGCTGATCTTCCGGGTATGCCGCCCGATAGAGACATTAATTTCGGCATTGATTTGTTGCCGGGCACTCAGCTCATTTCTATTCCTCCTTACCGTATGGCTCCTCCTGAGTTGAAAGAGTTGAAGGAACAGCTGCAGAAGTTGCTTGATAAGGGTTTCATCAGGCCCTGTGTATCATCTTGGGGTGCTCCGGTCTTATTTGTGAAGAAAAAGGATGGTTCTATACGTATGTGTATTGATTATCGGCAGTTGAACAAGGTTATAGTGAAGAAAAAGTATTCGTTGCCTCGCATCGATGATTATTTGCTCAGTTACAGGGTGCCAAGGTATTTTCCAAGATTGACTTGCGTTCTGGCTATCATCAGTTTAAGATTCGGGAGCCGGATATCTCGAAGACTGCCTTCAGGACCAGATATGGTCACTATGACTTTCTTGTCATGTCATTTGGGCTGACCAATGCCCCAGCAGCCTTTATGAATTTGATGCACAGTGTGTTCCGGCCTTATCTTGATTCTTTTGTCATTGTGTTTATTGACGACATTCTGGTATATTCCCGGTCCTGGGAAAATCATGAGCAGCACCTGAGGACCGTTCTTCAAACTTTGAGGGAGAAGAGATTGTATGAAAAATTCTCTAGGTGTGAATTCTGTCTTGATTTAGTGGCATTCTTGGGCCACATAGTGCCTTGTGATGGGATCAAGGTAGATCCGAAGAAGGCGTAGGCGGTGCAAAGTTGGCCTAGACCGTCATCAGCTACAGAGATCCACAATTTCCTTGGTTGGCGGGGTACTACCATCGCTTTGTAGAGGTATTTTCATCTATTGCAGCACCTATGACCAGACTGACCCAGAAGGGTGCTCCGTTCGGGTGAACCGAGGAGTGTGAGGAGAGCTTTCAGAAGCTCAAGACAGCTTTGACTACAACCCCAGTATTAGTATTGCCTATAGGTTCGGGGTCCTACACTGTCTATTGTGATGCCTCGAGGATTGGCCTTGGAGCGGTATTGGTGCAGGATGGTAGGGTGATTGCCTACGCGTCTAGACAGTTGAAGGTGCATGAGAAGAATTATCCGGTCCATGATCTCGAGTTAGCAACTATTGTTCACGCCCTGAGGATCAGGCGTCATTATTTGTACGGCGTTGCTTGTGAAATCTACACTGATCACTGGAGTTTGCAGCACTTGTTCAGGCATAAGAACCTTAATTTGCGTCACCGGAGGTGGTTGGATCTACTTAAAGATTATGATATCACTATATTGTAACACACGGGGAAGGGCCAATGTAGTGGCCAACACCTTGAGTCACCGGGCAGAGAGGTTGGGGAGTTTGGCATATCTTCCAACAGCTGAGAGGCCTTTAGCCTTAGATGTTCAGTCCTTAGCCAACCAGTTCGTGAGGTTGGATGTTTCAGAGCCTAGCCGGGTATTAGCTTGTGTGGTTGCTCGGCCTTCTCTTTATGATCGTATCGGAGAGCGCCAGTATGATGAACCTCACCTTCTAGTTCTTCAGGACAGGGTTCGGCGAGGTGATGCCAAGGATGTGACTGTTGGTGCTGACGGTGTGATAAGGATGTAGGGCCGTATATGTGTGCCCAATATAGATGGGCTTCGGGAGATGATTCTGGAGGAGGCCCATAGCTCGCGGTACTCCATTCATCTGGGTGCCGTGAAGATGTACCAGGATTTGAGGCAACACTATTGGTGGATGAGGATGAAGAAAGATATAGTTGGATTGGTTGCCAAGTGTCTCAACTGTCAGCAGGTCAAATATGAGCACTAGAGGCCGGGTGGACTACTTCAGAGGTTAGAGATCCCCGAGTGGAAGTGGGAGCGGATCACCATGGACTTTGTAGTTGGACTTCCACGGACTTTGAGAAAGTTCGATGCTATTTGTGTGATCATGGATCGGCTGACCAAGTCAGCTCATTTTATTCCAGTGTTGACCATTTATTCTTCAGAGAGATTAGCTGAAATTTATATCAGAGAGATCGTCCGCCTTCACGGTATTCCAGTATCCATCATTTCAGACAGAGGTACACAGTTCACACACGGTTTTGGAGAGCCGTACAACAGGAGTTGGGCACTAGGATGGAGTTGAGCACAACCTTTCACCCTCAGACGGACAGGCAGTCTGAGCGCACGATTCAGATTTTGAGGATATGCTCTGTGCCTGTGTGATGGAGTTCGAAGGGTCATGGGACCAATACTTGCCACTTGTAGAGTTTGCTTATAATAATAGTTACCAGTCCAACATTGAGATGGCATCGTATGAGGCTTTGTACGGTAGGCGGTGCCGGTGCCCAATGGGTTGGTTTGAGCCGGGTGAGGCCCGATTATTGGGTACAGATTTGGTCCAGGATGCTCTGGATAAGGTGAAGGTGATTCAGGAGAGACTTCATACAGCCCAGTCCAGATACAAGAGTTATGCGAACCGGAAGGTTCGAGAATTGGCATTTATTGTTTGAGAGCGAGTCTTGCTTCGGGTATCGCCTATGAAGGGAGTCATGAGGTTCGAGAAGAAGGGCAAGTTGAGCCTAAGATTCATTGGCCCATTTGAGATATTGTGGCGCGTTGGGGAGGTTGCTTATGAGCTTGCCTTGCCTCCGAGCCTAGCAGGAGTTCATCAGGTATTCCATGTGTCTATGCTCTGGAAGTATCAGAGTGATCTGACTTATGTATTGGATTTCAGCTCAGTCCAGTTGGACAAGGATCTATCTTATGTTGAGGAGCCAGTAGCCATTTTGGATAGGCAGGTCAGAAAGCTCAGGTCAAAGAATATTGCATCAGTAAAGGTTCAGTGGAGGGGTCAGGCGGTCGAGGAGGCGACTTGGGAGACTAAGCAGGATATATGCAGCTAGTACCCTCATCTTTTCACAGCTTCAGGTATGTCTTATTACTCGTTCGAGGACGAACGATCGTTTTAAGAGGGGGAGAATGTAACGATCCAGCCGGTCGTTTTGAGAGTTAGAGCCCTGATACCCTAATAACTGCTTTCCCCGTGTTTGTTTATGCTATTGGGACTTGCCGGAGTAATTGGTTATGGAATTCGGAGAGTCTTGGGATGCTATTGTGAGTTTAAGCCTTAGAATTGGGACCATAGTCAAAACTGTGTGAAGACCAATCCGGAATGGAATTTCGTCGACTCCGTTAGCTCCATTGAGTGATTTTGCGGTTAGGAGCGCGTCCAGAATGTGTTTTGGAGGTTTGTAGTAGATTTAGGCTTGAATTGGCGAAAGTTAGATTTTCGGCGATTTCGGCCGATAGGGAAAATTTTGATATCGAGCTTGGAATGGAATTTCGAAAGTGTTTGTAGGTTTGTAGTGTCATTTGTGACCAGTGTGTCAAATTTGATGTCATTCGGATGAGGTTTGAGGTGTTTCGGCAACGTTTGTGGAATTTGGAAAAATGCTAAGTTCTTAGGCTTGAATCCATGTTTAATTCTTGTTTTTTATGTTATTTGATGTGGTTTGAAGGCTCGACTAAGTTCGAATGAGGTTATAGGACTGGTTGGTAGGTTCGGTTGAGGTCCCGGGGGCCTCGGGTGCGTTTCGGATGCTCAACGGGAAGAAAATTGGACTTAGGCAAATATTTGGTGTTTCACACCTGCGGAGGGGAGTCCGCAGGTGCGGACACGCAGGTGCGATGGTGTTGTTCGAAGAAACGGAAGAAGTACAAGGCATTAGGGGCCACAGATGCGGCTGGGGAACCGCAGATGCGACCCAATGACTGCAGATGCGGCCCCAGCCTAGATAAGTTGTTTTCGCACTTGCGATGCCTTTTTCGCAGGTGCGGCCCCATGAACCGCAGATGCGGAAATCACTGGGCAGAAATAAGGAATTCAAGGGTTTGAAATTTCATAACATAAAAATCGATTTGGAGCTCGGTGGGAGACGATTTCTCGAGGGTTTTTGAAGGAGAATCATTGGGTAACGAATTCTAACTCTATTTTGATCATAATATAATAATCTGTTGTTGTTTTCCTCTTCTAATTAAGGAATTTGAGGGAAAAAGTTACCCAATTGAAAATCCAAGATTTGAGTGAGATATTGACGTCGGATTTTGATGATTTTTGTTCGAGTGTTTCGTTAGTGAACGGATGTTCATAATTTCTAAATTTTACCCGATTCTGAGGCGTGGGTCCGAGGGACTTTTTGGGGCGATTTTCCTAATGTCACGTTTTAGCTTCGAATTAATTTGTTGAACTAGTTGCTTGTAGCTATATTTACATTATGCAATTTATTTGAATAGATTCGGGCCATTCGGAGTTGGATACTCGTGGCAAGAGCGTGATTTCAAGTTGATTTGAGCGGTTGAGGTAAGTGGCATGCCTAACATTGTGTTGGGGAACTCCCCCTTAGGATGTTTGATATTTATTGATGTGTGAGCGCCATGTACGTAAGGTAACGAGTATATACATGGGTCATTATTGCAAAAATCTCGTTTTCCCTTTTCTAAGTCATAAACTATTTTTCTTTTATTAAATTGCATTAATATGTTTAATTGTTTAGCTTAGATTAGGGAAGCATGCTTACGTGTTTAATTGCTTATTTGACCTTCTGTGTGCGCCATTCTTGATTAAACCCCTATTTTACCTATATGTATTTAGTCTAAATTGTATAACTCGATGCCATACCTGTTATTTTATCTTGCATTGCATATTTAAATTGGGACTACGGACGTATTTCGGGAGATCCTCCTGTCTTGCATATTTAAATTGGGACTACGGACGTATTCCGGGAGATCCCCCTGTATTGCATATTTATTTTGGGACTACGGACGTATTCCGGGAGATCCCCCGCACTGCATATTTACTTTTGGGACTATAGACGTATTCTGGGAGATCCTTTTGTACTGCATAATCATTTGGAACTACGGGACGGTATCCCGGGAGTTTTTCTTACTGTGTTTTACCTTGTTCCGAGCCAAGGGCTCCTTTAACTGTTAAACATTAAGAATTTCTTTAACTGTTTTACCGCAAATTTACTTATATCTTTTACTGTTTAATTTGATTATATTTACTCCGATAGTGCCTTGTCCTGACCTCGTCACTACTTGCCCGAGGTTAGACTTGGCACTTACTGGGTACCATTGTGGTGTACTCATGCCCTTTCCTGCACATGTTTTTCGTGTGCAGATCCAGGTACGAGCTATCAGCCTCGAGGATAGTACGTGTTGCTGATTTCTAGGAGACTTCAAGGCACTTCTGCCCGTGTCCGCAGAATCCTCGGAGTCCCCTTCTACTCCCTCGTCTAGAGTCTTCTTATGTATCTTCAAACTTTTGTATAGAGCCACAGTATATTATAGAAGCTTGTGACTTAGCGATATTTCGGTCTCGGAGAATACTATCTTTTGTATATGCCGAGTGGCATTATTTTTGGTTATTCACAATATGTTGTTTTATCTTTTAATGTTGTGTTTTCTTTACAAATTTTCGTAATATTATACTTACCTAGTCATAAAAACTAAGTGCCGTCACGATACCTTTCGGGGGTCAAATCGGATCGTACCAGATAACCGCAATAGATTTTTAGGGAAAAGGAATAGTATAATGTGCCTCAGTGATTAGAAAGTCTGTTATGCACTTTTATAGAGTAAAAAATGTAAACAGACTCTGCCAAATTGTAACTGCCGTGGAAGAAGAAACAACGATGAAATAAAAAATGTTTTTAAAGGTTATTAGATGATCTGAGATCTAACTGCCGGGTGAGCACTTTCTTCTACTTCTTCATTACCTTTGACTAATACATCTTCTTGTTCTTCATCAGGAGAAGAAGAAGAAGAGCTAAAACTCAAGTTCTTGGCAAGAATAGCATTACAAAGTAGGAACATCTTTGCCCTTTGTTTCCTATATACTCTTCCCCAAGTGAAAAACTGTAACTAATTAAAATCTCAAAGGGGAAAAAGGAGAGTTGAATAAATGTAGGTTTCATATATGTCTTGTGTTTTGGAGCTTGGCTGGTTTACGCATGTTTAGTATGTTCTTTTATATATATAATGTGAGACTTCTCTGTAACAGCATCATTATAAAATATATATCCTTTGTAATAGGACTTCAGTATAACATCCAAAAAATATCGAAACAAACGCGGTTGTTATAGAAAGGTTCAACATATGGAGCTTTAACTTTTATCTATTGACAATTTGACATTGTACAAAAGTTTAGTTAACACTAACATTTCACCTAAAAGATAATTATAGGTAATTATTCCCGAAAAATAGTATAGTAAGCTGAAAAATAATGCAGGTTATCTGTTACGATGTGTTCAAACATACCAACAGTGGAACTGCGTCAGTGTATGTACATGTACATTCTCTTGTACAGTTTTTTCCGGTGTAATCGCTGTATATACTTGATGCTTTTATTCCAAATAAATTTTCGATCTAAATAAAAAATTGGAATATTATTCAGGGTACTTAGTTCCTAAGAAATTGGAGATGGTGGTGTGTATATGAAATGAAACGAGTAGCCGTGAAGTTTCTAGTGTTTCTACTGCATAAGAGACCAAGAATAATTGATTAAAGTTGATTCTGAGCCAAGTGTAGATTAGCTCTAAGTAATAGTTTAGCTCTATTCCGACATTTTCTTAACATGTCTGGTATATATAATTTAAATCCATATAGTAAACATTGATTAAGTTCTAGTCCGATATGTTGGTCGCATGGTAATAACTTACTCGCATCCGATGTTTATATCAAACCAAACAATTTAATCGTGATAGTTAAAAGTTAAAGTGAAAACACAAATCACTTAACCAATACATATATCCTGGTTTTAATGGTTGATGTAAACACCGAGTGCAAATAAAATTTGAGGCCAAGAAGTGAATAGAAATACTGTAAAAGTGCGAGAGGATGATAAATATTGGGAGATTTCATTTAAACTAGAAAGAATAATGTCTGGACAAAATTTCACAAGGGTGCAACTCCCTTCTTCAAAAGCATATCATAAACTCTATCAACTTTACTTGTTTCTATTTGGAACAAGGGATAAGCATCAGATTTTCTAGTGATATTGCCACTAAATATTTGTATTGTAAGGACCTCCTGCATCCTAAGATAATGTTGAGGTGGTAACCTGATTTCTCGGCATAGTTGTTTCTCCTGCAAGCACAAAAAACACACAAAGTTACATCTAAGAAATCAAACTAGTTGATGGCTGACCAGAATTGAAACTCTCGGAGACAAAAAACGACGCGTGATTTTTTCCAGGAATACCTGGTACCTACACTAGTTGTGGGGGTGGAGGGGTGTGGTAGTAGGTACTCCGTAGGATATTGGCTCCCGCATATTTAAATGGAACAAGGTACAATTTTACCTTTTTACTATACGAGATATCTTAATTTTACCCTCTATTATACTTTGGGGGCCATTCATACTCTTGTCATTAGCTCATTGTCTCATGTTTGTCCTTGACTTTAAGGGAGCTCCAGCACAAACCGGGTAAATCCAAGGTGTCAAAATATTTTGGAAAAAGTTACCGCACTACTTTTGACTATGGTTTAAAAGTAAATCCCGTTAGGCTTCGAGTTGGAGCTCCATTAGGGACATGCGCAAACACGAGAAAGATTTGCTAACAAGGGTATGAATGGCTCCAAAGTATAACGGATGTACTAGCAAGGTGTTTTTGACCTTTTTCTCTCTTTAAATTGAAGTGTTCCGTTTACTGAGTCCTAGACATAAATACAAGAATCAAACAAGTTGCGGTTCTGAAGAATTCCTTTCGAACGTAGTAACCTGACAACTTACAGGTTCTGATAACAGTTCTCCTGCAGAAAAAGCTGCGATGCCCGAATCGGTGATGGAACTCAAATTGCCTTGACAGCTCTCCTGGCTCGTTGGACCAATCTGAGAACTTTCTTTTCTGGGAACGCCTTCTTCAACTTCCCTCTTCCTTTTCCTTTCTATGTATCTTTCAACTTCAGCAGAAGAACGACAACCAGCAGCTCTTGCTTCCTGCATAATTTTGACGTTGCATAACTAGTAACAGTATAGACAGTGATTCTGTATCACATTTTGCTACTGCGTCATAGATTAGTCAAATAACATATTGTTCTAATTTTATAAAATTCACCTACCTTCTAATAAGGTTAATGAGCAAAAATGGAAAAGGTAGAGAACTAGAAAGAACTTATCCAAATGCCAACATTTAGTTTCACAAAAGAGGTACTCCCTCTGTATCATTTTATATGATGGCGTTTGACTGGCATATAATTTAGGAAAGAAAGGCTTTTGAAACATGCCAAAGTAATATTTAGAAATTGTGGTGTTAAAGATGTCATGACATTTTATGGCTATATGAGCATGTCGTTACGTGTAAAATGAGAAGTTTAAACTTAAAGGGTTTCTAAATATAGAAAGGTGCCATTCTCTTTGGAACAGGCTACAAAGGGAAGAATGTCATATAAAATGAAACGGAGATTGTAATAATTAACGGAGCCAAGTTTCCCACCTTGAGTTCTTGTATTCTTTTCAGAAATCTGTGTTCTGAGACGACAGTCTTGAGTAATTCCTCGTGCTCCTCCTTGGAGAGGAAGCGCATAATTGCATCATAACGTCGGCATATATCTCTCTCTTCTGGAGATAAATCCTTCTCAAATTCACTTGGCTGGAGTAAATTCCTCTCTAGAATAAAATCCTTGCGGCGCTTTCTCTCATCAAGCCTGCCATTATTTGTTGAAAGTTGACTTTGAAAAGTATATGATAAGTGAAGGAAATATCAAATATGTGACAGAGGAAAGGAAGAGTACCTCTTGCCATAGATACGCAGAACACGCAACTTAAGTTCGCGCTCTTCTTCAGTTTCAGTTTCCTTGAATTCCATATCAGCCAATAGTTGCTCCGCATCATTATCATATTCAGGATCAAATTCTTGCCTTTTGGGGTTATATCCACTTAATTTCATCAACGAGGATCCATCATCCTTCAAAGATTTAGGTTTCTTGCCTCCAAAATTTCTGCCCGGATGATTATCTGCCAACAATTAATTTACTTTTTATAAACTGATCAATTCCTTCACCAATTTCTTCAGTCATAAATAAAAAGTTGCCCGCCCTACCTTCCAATTTTACAGGTACATTCTGGTCTTTGGCTTGCGTCTTGCTGGATGGCTTCTTTACGCCTGTGGTTCCTGCAAAATCCATGCCGTTAATGACTCGATGAATTCATATCCTTTGACGAAGAAAAGTAAACATTGCATTTGAAGAGAACCAAGAACCGGTCTTACCCGCATTGGATATAGAATTTAAGCGGCCTAAAGGACCATTTTTATGCGAGTCTTCAACTCTAACGGCGACAATGCAAGGAAGAAAGTGACAATTAGATGAGCTAGAGACATAATTGATAATAAACCATGCACACAGACTATAGAATCTGAAATTCATACTTGACTCTAGATGGGGAGAATGATTCATCTTTTGGAACAACTTCACCAAGTGAGGAGAGTCCTGAAATTGAAACAAGCAGTCAATGTAAGATATAATGTTGTGAAAATTCATTGCAATCAGATAAAATGCTCCTACTACTACATGAATTCCTAGTTTTCTCCCACAGGAGCCCTCACCACAAGAATCCAGAAGATGCAGTAGAGTACAAGATTTTCTGTCACATTGTATTTATGGGATTTTTTTAATGAAACAACGAAAGCAAAGACCAAAACAACCAATAAAAAGAAAGAAAAAGTTATAAAAATTCCATAGCGTTGCTATTAAAAGTACTTTGGTAATCTTTATGAATATATGTTTAATGACATTAATCCCGAGAATTAACAAGATAATTGAATTCTGTGAAAAATTCTGATTGCTTATACTCCTTCTGTCCCAATTAACTAGTCTGTTAAACTTGATATAGGATTTAGAGGAGAAAGTTCAGATAAGTCCCGTATTTCAATGTGGTAGAGATATTAAAATATTTCCTATACTAGATAAAGGAGTATATCAAACAAAATGGAACACGAGGAGTGACATTTTTTAATCGTTTAGCTAAAAATGAAATAAGTGTAGTGAGTACTATCATCATATATGTTTTTTTGTGAAAATCCATATTGATTACCTTATCAAAAAAGAGTTCCATACTAATTCAGTTGTCTCCCACATAGTACAGGAATTTAAAACTTTCGTGTACTCTTTGTTCCATCATTTATTTATAATTTAAACATCACCCGTAAAAAATTGAGAATCGTCTAATATCATCTTAAAGATTAACTATTAACCAGCTTGAAGCCTGAATAATTATAATTAACTTTAAAAATTACTACCAATTGTTATTCTTGTATTGTTTTTGTTGTTGTTACCTAAAACTCATCTAGATTTAGTTTTTAGTGAATGGAGAGTATTTATCTTGGAGTGTCTTGTGTATATAACGATTACGTAATTAGCTAAAATTTGATTTCGATATTTGACCATATATACCAATTCATTGTTATAAAAAAAACAAGACTATATTTACATGTCTTGCGGAAAGACATACTCCTCTTGTCACAAATCACAATCCTTGTCATTGGTTAACTATATCTAGTCTTCTTCTTTTATCAGTGTTTATTATCAATAGTCTTGACCAAGATATCTCATCATAATCTAACAACAGTTTACATTTAATGTATTTGGTACCAACAGAAGTAATAAATTCAAAATAAATATGCTTGTACTATTGGTTGTCAATTTTGTTAAACTTACTCTCTAAAATTTAAATGAAGTCAAATTACTTGAAGCTAGGATTATTTCCCATTTATTTAGCCCTTTTGTTTTGATTCTCCCCTTGTATATAAAGGTAAATACACAAAGATATTTTCATGAGTTTCCTCTTTTCCTAGTTCTTCGATTTTAAATATGGAAATCAATATCTTTTTAGCTATTTAGATTTGTTACATGCATAATTGCATATACAGATTCTGAAGAGTTTCTTCAGATAGTATTTATGTATATTGCCTTTAGTTTATTTCATACTTTCTCAAACATGAAAAACTAGTAGTTCATTTATCTTGATACATGCAGATAAAGATTAAACGCATCCATAGAGGGATTCCAAAGCGTTTTCTTGCATTTCCTACAAGTCAGGAGAATTTAGCTTGTAGTTGAAGGGCAATTTTTTAACGCTATATCTGAGAAAGTGACACTTTGAGATATAGCATATACTAGATACATTCATAAAGAGATCTCCAAAAGTTTCTAACACTTCCTATTTATGTAGCTTCTAGTCGAAAGTTACTTTGTTTGCGCAAAAAAGAAGATACACAAAACACTTATATTCACTTCACATGCCACTATTAGGTATTTTAGGAGATACGTAACGGCAGACTATTTGACCTCGAAGGAATGACTTATGTTGCACCGAGCATCATTTCGTTATCCTAATGGTAGAAGAACTGGCTCTCAAGATAAACAGCAAAGGCAAGAAACTAGAGGATTCGGAATTTGAGAGCTAAATTCCTAACCTTTCTTATCTGTGAAATTCCCTTTAGCCATGGCAAGGAGTTCCTTTCTGTTTTTCCCAATGACGTGAGTCATATCCTGCAAAAGGAAAAGGAAAATGACAAATGCAGGTGCAACGTTGAGTCAGAAGAATTAAACTTGCAAAATATTTGTGATAAATTTCTTACCGGCAGAGGAAAGTAAGGTGACTCTAAGTATGCGCTCTTAAAATGTTCTACGCAGGCTTCTTTTGTCTTTGTTCCAACATGCTCACCGACTTCTGCCCAATTACCCATGCCATACATTTCAAGTCCCTACACATAGGAAATTCAAGGAACCAAGACAACAAGAAAAAGGGGTATTGACGTCATGATTACCTAATAGGAAAAGTGAAAAGTCAAATTTAGTACTCCCTTTGTTTCAATTTATGTGACACTTTCCTTATTAGTCCGTTCCGAAAAGAGTGACACGTGTCTGTATTTGAAAAAAATTTAACTTTAAACTTTCCATTTTACACATTTCATTCTTAATGAAAAGCTTTTATCGCCACACAAATGTTATGGTCCCACAGAGCTTTTACCCTTTAAGCTTTTAACACCACAAGCCCGAGTCAAACCACGTCACATAAATTGAAACAGAGGGAGTAATAAATAAAACATGAGGTGTCCAAAAAGAGGGTCCTTAGAAATAACACCTCCAGAAGCAACATCTCTTCATCAGCATTCCAGTCCGGGCAGATAAGCGGGAAAGATAAGATGTCCTGTTCAAAGACACTATGAAGGTCATTAAAACAATGAACTAGCTCTGCTATCCAGTGCTCAAAAATGAAGATTAGCTCCAAATCCGGTGCACGGAAGCATTGAAAACACGAAGTATGTTTCTAAAATTCACATGTTCACAAAAACATCTAGTTCATGATGAATAGTGCACCTTTTTTTCTGGTAAGTAAAGTTTCAGATATGTATTACTATTAATATGACAAATAGAAAATCAAAGCTTCACAAAGCACAATCTGTTAAATGCATGGCATAAAGATTGATCTCCATACCACAAAGGATAAAGTAATTCATCATTTACAGAAGAAAGAACTAAACACAGTACCTTACTAATCAATTTAAGAAAATAAAGAAGAAAGAAAGAACTAACCATAACTCTATAGGGGTGATGGCTCTTGTGAGGCTGCACCTCAGCACCAACCGAAAAGCACTCTATACATAGGTCAAAATCGGAACAGACACCACATTTTATACGAATTCTCCCGCTGATGTCTTTGTTGCAGTAATTGCAGTGATACAAGGCCCTTTTGCCTTCACCCGTCCCTTGGCCTGAGTAATCAAGAGCATTATGTCAACATATAAGAAGTGGTTGCAAATTTGGAAGACTCTACAACTCATGAGAATGATGTACGACGACTTTGCAGCAGCTTATGGGTCTGAAATTGCACAGAGTTTGGGGAGAAAAGGCTAAGAACTAAGAAATTATTGGGTAAAAAGGAATCATATGAATGGTGATTTCTTAGCATTTATTTGAGCATGAAGACGCTTGAACAGGTTGAAAAAAAAAGGTTGTTTCCATTGCAGACAGTGACAAATATAAGGAAAAGAGAAGAATAAGCAAGAACCGAAAAAAGAAAAAAGCCTTAGGAATCACTATTAGTCCTTCAGACATCAGGCAACGAGTTTAGAATTGCACGACATAATACAAAAAGTTAACTTGGGTACAATTTGATTTGAAGAAAAAGGAAAGAATGGAAAAAAATAAGATAGTATAATTTAGGTCAAAATATGTTATTTTACTTATTGCTTCCTCTCAATTATTTTCATTTCCATTTAACCAATTGACCCTGTAAAAATCTCAATAGCTAGGCTCTATGCACTGAAAGAATTATAAGGATATCGAGACCTAATCCTACTCCAGAAAATTCCCCAAAATATATTAGTGTTTCTGTTTCTTTTACCGCCCGCCCACCCACCACCCCGCACCAGGAGTCAAGAGTAGCCCTTCCCCACTTTTTGCTTCCTTGGTGACTTGAACACCCAACCTCAAGGTTGAAGGTGGAGGTTGCTTTTCCGCTTAAGCAACTCTCTTCTTCAATACTGGGTAATGCTGATTCCGAACAACTTCAAATTACTAAAATCCACTACACTACACATTAAACAAAAAACTGTTTTCTTACAAAAGAAAATTAATGTTGGATAAGTGTCTTCTTACCAAAAAAATCTACCTCCGGAGTAACTTATGCCACGTAACTACAAAAGTACCAAAATATTCCTCTGACAAAATAAAGCATAAGGATACTACGCAAGCTCCAAGACAGGTTATGTTTGGAACCAAAAACCATTCCTGCCATGCTTTCTTTGATAATTTAAAGGTTGTTTCTGTATGTTTATACAAAAAAAGTCGGGTCTCTAAAAGAAATTCATGTTTGCAAGAAACAGCTCAAACATATTGTTTATATAGATAATTGAGCTACAATGACATCATTGTGAAGGTGCATGCCCAGAAGAACCCGCACTTAAGAAATTTTATGCTTCTCTGGCAAAAGGAAATAGATTGTCATTTCAAAAATGAAAATGGCAATAGCATGGCAGATCCTGTTTACGCTTCAGTCACCGTCGAGTTCATCCACCAATAAACCTGACTAAATCTATGCCTCTATGGAAACAAAACTATTGCAAGATCATAAATTCAAAAACCTATAATGAATGAATAGAAAAGAAAATAATCAACTCTAATAAACTGTCATCCACAAGAATCAAAATCCGACTGGACTTTTACCAACAATAAACTGCAATCCACAAAAATAAGAATTAAACTAAACAACTGCAAAAGTAGGTAAAGGAAACTTACCAACAGCCACAGATTCTAAATTTTCTCCACTTGAGGCATTCTTTTTCCTCCTTGATCTAAATTAAGGAATATGGGTAATGAAACTACACCAAATTAGCAAGAACCAACTAAGAAAATAAAAAGAAAAGAGAAAAGAAAGCATCAAATTTCCTCTAACAGTTCATCTATAAAAGAATCGAAATTCATAAGTACTGATCACAGACCATTATCATTAGTACTTCCTGTTCTTTGGAAAATCGAACAGGATACTTATAAACTGAAAATGCGTAATTTCAATCTGCTCACTCATAAATTAAGAAGGAATGCTCAATACCAGTGTGGCATTAGTACCCCTTGATAGTGCAGGGTTGAAGAAGGGCAAGCATATAATGTAAACAGTCTTCCCCTTGCATTTGTGCAAAGAGGAAAGAAGCAACTCTACCATTGCGCCAATACTCGCCCTCGCATAATAAAAGCACAAACTAGAGCTAACTTTCAACAATTGACTAATCATTACTTATAAAAATCTAGTCTTTTACCAGAAAAACAAGATAAACCCAAGAAATTAACACCCATAATGAATTTGAAACCTATAACTAAAAGATGCTCTTTAACAAACGGACTACTCAACATTAGCAATAAAAATTTAATCTATACCAGTAAAACAAGATAAACCTAACAATTTAACACCAATTGGGTCGGTTATACAGGGGGACGGAGAGATCGACGAGGATGTCACTCACCGTATAGGGGTGGGGTGGCTAGCATCTGGAGTCCTGTGTGACAAGAAAGTGTCACCGATACTCAAAGATAAGTTTTATAGAGCAGTGGTTAGACCGGGCATGTTGTATGGGGCAGAGTGTTGGCCAGTTAAGAACTCTCATATCCAGAAGGTGAAGGTAGCAGATATGAGGATGTTAAGGTGGATGTTAAGGTGGATGTGCGGACACACTAGGATGGATAAGATTAGGAATGAAGATATTCGGGGAGAAGGTGAGCGTGACCCCTATGGATGACAAGATGCGGGAAACGAGGCTCAGATGGTTCGGCACGTGCGGAGGAGAAACCTTGATGCTCCTATGAGAAGGTGTGAGCGGTTGGCTTTGGTGGGTACGAAAAGAGGTAGAGGGCGGCCTAAGAAGTATTGGGGAGAGATGATCAGGCAAGATATGGCACCACTGCAGATTTCCGAGGACATGGCCCTTGATAAGAATGTCTGGAGGTCGAGCAATAGGGTTGTAGGCTAGGGGTAGTCGAGCTTTCTCTACTTCATACCAAGGGTGAGGCTGGTTTGATAGGGTTGATCTTAGACGGCTAATGGTTAATGTTGTGTCCACACTATCCATTCTGTTTTTCATAGATCCGGGCCTTAATTACTGGTTATCGTTATTGCATATCATCAATTTTATAGTTTTTATGATGTTGTTACTATTTCTATGGTTTCTGTTGACGATACTGATATATTGTTTTTTCTTGTTTTCTTTATGTCTTCCTGAACCGAGGGTCTATCGAAAACAGCCTCTCTGACCCATCGGGACAGGGGTAAGGTCTGCGTGCACACTACCCTTCCAAGACCTCACTTTGTGGGATTTTACTGGGTCGTCGTCGTTGTTGTAGTAGTAGTATACACCTAGAACCATATGACACTTTCGACTATAGACTAATCAACGTAGCAATAAAAATCTAATCTTGACCACAAAAACTAGAAGAAGAAAAGAAAATCAAGAATTTAACACCCATTAGTAGTTTATACCAACTAAAAGACACACATAAACTAAAAGATACTGGAATAAATACCTACAACTAATGACACTTTTGACTGTTGACTAATTAATTTAGCAATAAAAATCTAATCTTTACAACAAAATCTAGAAAAAAATAAACAATTTAACAACCATTTGTAGTTTATACCTAAAAGTAAAAGCCACCCATAAACTAAAAGATACAAAAAAATGATAAAAATTGTACCTTTGGCTGGGATCTTCATCAGCTTGAAAATTCCCACGAGAGCGACCCATTTTTAACTCCGATAAAAGCCCTAAAAAGGCCAATGTAGTTGGCTATTGGTGATAAAGATTGAAGACACAAAATTGATTTGATGAATTTTTGAGTTAATTTCCCAAATTGGATATGTTCTTGATACAATTATTGGATGTTCACTGGAAAATTTTGGGTTTTGGTTGAGTTCATTGGCTGATTTTGTAGGAATGTACTGTTTGTCGGATAATGAATTTGATTTTCCCGACAAATTAGTTTTCTTAGATAAACATTTTTATTTTATTTTTTCTTTCTTATTTTAGCCCCTTTTCCTCTCAATGTCCAGAGTACGGGTGTCAAGGGGCCGGTCGGGGCTAGAGGAACAGAACGTACCGGTCTGGATACCGATTTTAAAATAGGAATTTTTACATTCCTATACCATATAGAAATTATATTACCCTCAATGTTTAAGGTTTGATATATTTACATTTAGTATACTCAATTACTAATTATACTTTCTATTGTATGTCGGACCCAGCTGCTACTAAAAAAATATCAGAAAATACGAAGATTCAAGAGGCAAGAAAGGGATTGGATAAAGACTGCTTTCTCTCTGCTTTCTTCTAGAGGAATTGAGTCCTTCATTTCGGTCTAACTTCCTTACTCTACCCCGGTCGTGTATTAATTCTACATTAAATGGTCCGTATATCCATCCTAAATCAATGGTACCGTATATTCCATAGAATTTGCCCC
>ML354423.1:0-29545 GCA_005239505.1 Nicotiana paniculata
TCGATCATAGTTAAGGGGTAATGTGTGTGATTGAAAAGTAAAATACTCCTTGTTAATGAAATGAGTACGTGTTAAAGGATATTGCTCGAGGAAGAGCAAGAGTCTAAGTGTGGGGTGTTGATGCGTGGCTAGAATTCATAGTTTTAAGCATTATATAACTTACATTTTATGTGCTTTTGTGATAAAAATACACGTTATATGTGCATAATGGAGTCTATTTCATGTGTAGGTGAATTGGAGATGGGAACCGAGATAAATGGGTGCATAAACATCGAAAATACGCTCAAGAGTTGAAAAGGAGTGGCCCGGGCAATACCCGGGCGTTTGGCCCCTAAAGCCAGACATGCCCAGGCGTTAAGGGGGCGTTTGGACCTTAAGGCCAGGGTGACCCTAGCGTTAGCCAGACCTGGCGTTAGCCAGGCGTTAGACCCCTAACGCCAGGCCTGCCCAGGCGTTAAGGGGGCGTTTGGAGATTAGCGCCTATGTGCCTGGTCCAGCCAATTCCGAGTTTTAAAGGTTTTTATGTGTTTCCCGGTTGGAATAGAAGTCTCATACACGTTTAGGGTTTTATCCCAAACGTATAAATAGACCCAATAACACAACTTTGAGGGGAGGATGCCATTTTTGGAGAGAATATACACGCAAGATCATTGAAGAAGCAAAGGATTATCAGTTTTCTTCATCTTAATCTAGTATTTTCCATTGATGCAAANTAGGAATATACCTAGTCACCGTGCTTAATTAAACATTGTAATCTTAGTGCATTCTAATAGATTAATTTCATAGGAATATAGGCGTTAATCTGTTGAGAATAGACGAGTAATACTTTGAGAGAAGGCTACGAGAGCAATTATCGATTAATTAGCAACCATGAGTTAATTATATGAAAGTGATAGTTAATTAGAATGCAATATGAATGGTGAATTGATCACAACCCTGGAATATTTGTCTCTATTGAATACACAATAATATTCTCGTTACTTGATAATTAGTTCATATAATAATGAAATAAATTAGTTATATTCTTGGATTTTGTTTTGGCTCGACTAAATAGAAATTGGAGTGATTCAATAAGTAGATTATGCAAGTCCCTGTGGGTTCGACATTCGATTTAACATTATATTACTTGCTACGACCACGTATACTTGCGTGTGCGATTTGGGACCAACACAGCCCGATGGTGGGATTTCAGGGCGTGACATATTCTAACTCAATACTTGCTATCTTGCGGGGTACCGGAGTACCCTGGCTATGATGATGTGGTGGAGGCTCCCACAGCTATGTTGGACATCACCTCTATGCTAGAGTCCACATCCAAGCTCACCCAAGCTGCTAGGAATGAGAGGGATAAAAATTACAACAGGTATCTTTACAACACCCTCAATGTTATCATGAGCAGGCTAGGAGTGTCAGAGGAGGAGCGCCAGCACTTGCGGAGTGATCTATCCAGTTCTTCGAAGGAGATGTTAGGTATAGCACCAGGCAGTCCCATTCATCTGTCTGAGGATGAAAACACTCATAAAGGATAAAACGATGAGGACGATGATGATGTTACTGGACCAATGGCCTTGGTGCCCTTGGGTGATGATGATGAGCCCATTGCCACAGCTGGTGGACGCCCTGAGGAGGCAGCATCTGATTAGCAGGGAGTTCTTTCTTTCCACCTTACTCTATTTTAAATTTATATGGATCGGGGACTATGCATAGCTTAGGTGTGGGGTGGGGGAATGCTTCTTGTAGTGTAATTGTATATAAAATTTATGGCATACTTTGTTAGTGTTATTGTTTTGTTTTTTTATTACCTTTTTAGCTTATTTTAAGATTAACATAAAAATAATAATAATAATTTAGAAAAAGTTTGGACTTTTCCCGACGATGGATTTGTTGGACAATTTTCTTGAGGGATTAAAGTCCGATTAAAAATATAAAAAAATGCAGATTTTCTTTTTAATTTTTTAAGGTAGTTAGGTAGTATCCCTTGGTTTTTCTTTCGACACCGGTTCTTTTCCAAGGGTGTAGCTCGAACCGGGTATTCTAGTTTAGTTTGTATTATTATTTCTTTTAGGAATAGGTTAAGGAAGAATATTGAGATCGCTCTGAGGTACCTATTGACATGTTTGATGTTGGCTAGTTAAGCTATGACATGCACTCTGTCTTCCTGCATATATGATTTAAATTGTAATACCCAAGTAAATTAAGTAGCCTACTCTATGACGCCTTTTTCTCAGTTGAGTGACTTGTATGCCACCTAGCGCATTGATGCTTAAAAATTCTCAACTTTCTATGTTTGTTTGACTTGAGAGTCACACATAACCATCTTGAGTGAGTCAAGTGCCATGTATGTGTAAGGATTGTTAATATTCTGTGTTATCCTGTGTAGTCTAGAACTTGTCTCGTGTGTTAGTCAACGCGAAATCATTACGTTGTGGTAGTCTAGGAGATGGCGTTGGCGTTTCTTGTTTGACCATAAAGGTGCTTGTCACTGACAAATAAAATTATCCCGTTGCTAGCCCCTTTGAGCCTATAGACCGTTTCCTTGGAACCCACATTAAAAGTCGTACTCGTATTTTATTCTTAATGCGAGATTATTGAACCTTTACCTCCTAAGTCACTTAGTAGCTAAAACAAGTAAGGTGATAGAGTGGGGAGTGGTGGTTGAGTGGAACCCTGGAAGGACTCTTACGGTGCACAATAATTATGAAAGAAGGTCACTAGCTATTGTTATTCAATATATGGAGTGTGTGAAGAAAAAGAAAAAAAATGTTGCAAGAAAAAGCAAATAAAAGTTCAAATAATGTCACAAGATACACATCTCCTAAGCTTTATCATTTGTGCTAGTGAATCCATAGAGGTGCTTAATGGAAAAGAGGGCTATGTTATATATGATGTATGGCAAGTGAATGAATTGAGAAGAAATTGCGCTTGAATTGTGAGTTACTGTATTAAAGTTCTTAGGAGGGTGAGCCATTATTCCTAAATATATCCTACCCGTCCCTTAGCCTACATTACAACCTTAAATTACTAATTGATCCTAGATTTGGCTAGCTTAGATTAGTAGAGATGTACACTACGGGCAAGCTTATGGTACGACCACGGGATGCACATGAATTCTTTGTGAGAGTGAGTGAATTTTGTTCAATTGTATGATTTCCTTAATTTATGTTCAATGACATATTTGAATGTGGGGACTACTTTGATATTCACTCTTTTGCTTGTGGTGAGGGCACTTGGTATTATGATGGATTGGTGATGTTGTACACTTTCTTGTGTTGGGTGAGTGTGCGAGTTGAGGATGCTTAGTGGTGACGAGTCATCTTTTGAGGTAAGGTGGTTGTGGAGAGGTTGCTTGAGTTGATCGAGTTGCTTGAAAAATATTGAGTATACTTAGGCTATTTAAAAGCGGGAAGAATGTGAAAATTATGTGTTCATGCTTAATTACCAATATCGATTACAGTCAAAAGGTAGGGTGTTGATTGATTTAATTGTGAAGTCCTCTTTCATCGTGTTAATCGTATTTTGGGGGTGTTAATATAGTTCCCTTGCTCGAGGACAAGTAAGAGTTTAAGTGTGGGGTGTTGGTAATTGGCTTAATGTATGCATATTTTGGTATAAATCGCATCATACTTTGCTCATGTCTCGTAAGTTTGATATGTTTAATATAATGATTTGTGCTAAATAATGGTATTTCTACGTGTAAGAATCATTCAGATGCAATTTGGGACGAAATGGCGTGAAATCGGAGAAAAAACGCAAAAGTCAATTTTTGAGGGCCACAGCCAGCGTGGGCCGTTGGCTATGGCGCAATTTCCACAATGCATAATTGTTGAGCATCAGGGCTAGCACCCCACACTGCCCTGGACGCTCGGGACGTGAATCTATCCTATTTCGACTAGGACTCGGGTATTTTGACTCCAAGACACTCCCAACTCATATAAAAGCACCCTAAACCTATTATGGACGGGAGAACGTGATTTTTGGAGAGAAAACGAAAGAGCAACACACTTGGGAGCACGAATTTGATCGATTCTTCCATATCTTTTCTAGTACTCATTGATTTTATGTTTGAAAATATTATTTTTGATGATTGTATGAACATGTGTGGCTAAGAACCCTATTGTTCTAGGGTCATGGGTGAGACATGAATGTTTTATTTGAATTTTAATTGGACGAAGTTGATTTTATAATATTGGGTTATTTATTTTGATTCTGTTCTTAATTATTTTACTAAGTAGCTAACAGTAAAATACTATCTACGAATCTAGAGTTGAACTCGAAAGTGGGAATTCTAGATTGCATATAGAATTAAATAGAGCAGGCTCTTGAACCCGGGCATCGGGGAACGGATTTGCAATTAGGATAGACATATACCTATTTGCCTTGCTTGGTTGAAATATAGGAATTGTAAATGCATTCTTGTTAATCTTAATTTCATAGACATATAGGCATTAAGTTAACTTGGATAGGCGAGTAAGGACTTGACAGGTTCTTACGAGTAATATCAACTCTATCAATCAACAATCCAGATAAATCAATTAGTCATTTTAAGACAAGAATGTACACGATTGTTAGCTAACCCGTGACCCTGGAATATCCTCTCCTTTTGATTGTTAATTGAAATTGCTATTTGTATTGGTTGATTTTCTAATTAATTCCTTACTTGGTGTTCTTAGGTAGTAACTTAGTTAATTATATCTTTTGTGATGAATCTCTTGCATCGATAAGTTAATGTTGAATCCGTCAAAAGTTAATCATAAGTCTTCGTGGGACGATACTTTAATCACTACTTTATTACTTGACGACCACGTATACTTGCATGAGTGTGATTGGTCACAGTGGGTATGAGTTGGTGAGGACTGATGGGGATAGGGAATAGGGTGGAGAATGTTGAAAAGGAGTTACAGAAAATATTTTCCCATATTTTTCTCCAATTAAAGGAAAATGAGTTCATGAGAAAAATAACTTTCAAAATATTTAAGCCAACCAAACATGAGAAAATTAAAAAATATTTTCCAATACCAAACACACCCTAAATATTTCTACTTCAGTTTGTCTTTCTATCATTTGGATGATTGATGAATGTTTTAATTATTTTGATAAACAAATAAGTAAAACTCTGTATAGTAGTAGTTTAGCATTCTAGTATAGCCAGAAGCTCAACTAATAAATTAACTAAAAAGAGCAACTTGCTTAATGATCTGAAAAATAACTAACGGATAAATTTAGTGCAAGTAGTAATTAACCATAGTTGCTTTGTTTTCCAAAAGACAGAAGTGTTATATCACTCCCGCAATAACTACTACGCCCTAGGATCACTTGGTAGAAGATGACACATGTCACTCTAGTACTATATCTAATTTAATAAATTTAATATGCATTCCAAAAGAATTCAAAAGCAACATCATTTACCCATCAACACCCCCTAATTTTTAAGGATCCTAGGAAATCAAAGAATGTTCAAGTGGGATAGTTTAAATCATTGTTATTTTGAATTCTAGAAATTTGATATACTTGTGTGTGTTGGAGTTTGCGTACGTGTAGAGGCTCTTATTACGATAGATATATCCATCACAAAATTATGAATTTGTAATAGTTAGGTTACGGATTCGAATCATGAAAGCAATCACCTATACTTATATTAGGTTAGTTTGTCTATATCATAATTCTAAAGGTATGGTCTTTCACTGAATTTTACGTAAATGAGAGATGCTTTATACAACGGACTGACTCTTTTATTAATGAAATTCATTAATTTGTGACACGTATATATGAAGTTTTTATGCTTTCATCACAAAATTATCGAGTTTGTGACTGATCCTTCCGCAAGTGTTATTTTTTCTTCTAGTGATGGGGATGGTGGCATATCCCAAGCAGATTCAGCCGTACTACTAAACAAGGTGCTGGACAGGGACTTTTCAGTGGATTCATTTATCATTTTTCATCATTTTCACAGTCAAAATCTGTCATATTCCTTCAAATATGTACACACCCGTTTATAGCATTTATCTTTTTGGTGACCTTTCAACCATTTCAAGGGACAAAGAGAATAGTAAAACAATTCATAGTACATCTAGCCACAATACAATAATACCATATTGAGTTTTGTACCATTGGTATAAATCTTTTTTGTTCTTATGCTTTTGTATAAATTATTATTATTATTATTATTATTATTATTATTATTATTATATTTACATGGTTCTCATTATTTTATTAGGTTTTTCCATGCAGATAAGTCATTTATAGTTTTAACCTTCATTTTTATGTTCCAAGATCTCGAATAGCTCCATTTAGCTTTTTTCGATTTACGTGCATAGTCCGTGTCTTTTTTCCGGAAAAGTTTTGTAAGAAAAATTGACAAAATGTGAAATCGTGTCTTAAAACTCATTTGAGTTGACTACGGTCAATATTTTGTGTAAACGGATCCGGATCAGTGGTTTGACGGTTCTGGTGGGCCGTATTGTGATTTGGGGCTTGGGCGTATGCCCGGAATCGAATTCGAAAGTCCCTAACTTGATCTAATGTAATTTGTTGAAAACTTGAAATTTTAAGGGTTAAAGAATTTCTAAGTTTGACTGTAGGTTAACTTTGTTGCTACCGGGTTCGAATTTCAGTTCCAGAACTTGGTATAAGTTCATTACAGTATTTATGACTTGTTTGCAAAATTTGGTGCAATACGGAGTTGATTTGACGTAATTCAGACGTCCGGTTAAAAAATTGCATGTTCTTAAGTTTCATTAAAAAATTTCATTTGTTTTGGTATCTGATTCGTAGTTCTAGATGTTATTTTGGTGTTTTGATCGTGCGAGCGAGTTTGTATGATATTTTTGGACTTGTGTGCATGTTTGGTTTGGATCCCCGAGAGCTCGGGTGAGTTTTGAATAGGCTACGGACCATTCGAACTTAGGAAAATTTCTGGTTTTTTGGCTATTGTTGTACCTGGTGTGTTCTTCTTCGCGATCATGAAGGAATTCCCGCGACCGCGAAGTGTAAACTGGGATGGGGGAGTGTTGTTTTAGACGTCAATACCACACAAGAATATAGTTAATTGTGTGGTACCTAATTTTTCGAGTGATGTCTTACTAGAAGAACCTAGTTCTTCTTGGTGTTTCAACTACTGTTGTTTGCGGAATAATAAAAGCAGTAAAGTAAAAACACAGAGATTTTTACGTGAAAAACACCTGGCTCAAAAGGTGAAAAAATCACGACCTATACCTCAGTAGGATTTGCTCAAACTCTTCACTACAAACTCTGAGCCAAGCGGACTTACAAAATAAACTCTTTTGTAATCCTAGGATTAACTCTAACCCTATGTAGTAACTAGCCTCTAGCTAATTTCTACCAGCTTCAAGTTAACTCTAACTTGAACAAAGGTGTACCTATTATAATTGCTTCTATGAAAGATGAAAAGATACAATATTAAATCACCTACTACAACTAACTAGACTCAATGATAAAGAGATGGAACTTGTTCTTCTAGCTGGTATGTAGCTTCAAATTCACACTCTCCAATTTGGCTCGAACTGCTTGCAAAATTTCTTCACGAATTTTGCTCTCAATTCTTGATAAATTTCTGTTTTTGTGTGTCTACATATCATAAGAACAATCTGCAATTTATAGGAGTTAGTAGATAAGGAATTAACTAGAATCCTAATCCAACTCTTCCATGGTGAAAGAGTTCTAGTCAAACTCAACTCCTAAATCCTTCCTTATCTTTGATTCTGTTCTTATTGAATAAGGAATCCTTCTCCAATTTTGTTTTTGTAATCTTTTCGATCAGAAGATATATCAATTTAATCAGAATACATTTATCTCCTGTATGTGCATTTTATGTGCCTTTAACTCTGCTAGTCTATGTCACCTGTGATGGACCTGGTTCATCTCAGAGTTACTTTGTCAATCTTCAAAACTATTTCCCTTCTTGGGCCAACAGGGAGGTTTTTCTCTATGCGAATATGAAGCTGCGTACGTGAACGCAAAGCTGTGGTGGGATCACCTTTCGCGAATGCGACCATCACTACGCGAACACGAAGAGTAAGGGCCTGGGAGGGGGATCTGAGGTTTGTACTACGCAAACACGATCTCTGGCTTGTGAACGCGAAGGCCAGGGGGAGAAGCCTTTGCAAACGCGTGAAGAACCTCGCGAACGTGTAGGCCATTTTGGCTGATGTGCTTCGCGAACACGACGGGTCCTTTGGGAATGCGAAGAATGTCTGACGCCCAGTCTGTTAATATCCCAAAGACGGGATTTCACCCATGTGTTTGACAAATTTCCCCATTGAAATGAAATTGATAATGTGACCCTAGTGGTGGGGAAGTCTGAGTAACCACCCGGGGGTCACACAAATTGAACCCTCATTAATAATAAACCTTGTTTTGTCAGGTCCAATGCATCAGTCCAGAAAACAAAGAACCGCAGGTTCCTCCGCCAGCGGCCCAGGAGGGTCATCTAGGGCTAGTGCAAGCCAGTTTAACAATACTCAGTTTGTCTCAAAGGCAGCCGAAGAGATATTCGAAGCAAAGGCAGCCCGGAATATGGTTCATGAAGTACCTATTGACAGGTCGTCCCTGCAGATTGAAAGCCCTAAGATGTTTAATAAATTGAGGAGACGCCAGCTGGATGTCTTCTTTGATGAACCAGAGGAGGCAAATATTTTGATGGTCCGGGAATTCTATGTGAATTGCCTGGAACATGATAATAGGGTGGTCACAGTTCGAAGGACACGGGTAAATGCATCCCTTTAAGCAATACGACGGGCATACGGGCTACCAGTCTTCTCATGAGAGGTGGACTACTACCAGACCTATCAGACACCACCTGTAACGTGGAACCTTATTGTTCGGACAATCTGTTTGTCAGGGGAACCCATCTGGATAAAGCCTGGCATCACTCTGAACTCCCAATCCCTCACTTGGGTAGCTAAATGTTGGCTCACCATCATCTGTAGCCGATTGCTACCCTCCAGCAACACCACAGATGTAAATGCACCCCGAGCAGTGGTTGTTTGGTGTTTTGTCAACCATCATGACTTCGATGTGGCCCGGCTAATCCATGATGAAATTTTCATTAGATCCCCGGAGATACTCAAAGGTCTCTACTTCCCCTCATTGGTCACCAGGTTATGTCGTGCTGCAAATGTTCCCGAAAATCGCATCTACAATGGGAAGCTTGCAAAGAAGGCCCCTTTCCGGGCCAGTAAAATCACAATTGGAAAGGAGCAGCCTGTGGCTATTGATGTGGATGATGAGGAAAAGGATATGTATGCCACTGCCCCACCAGTGCAAGTTCCTGATCAAGCGGGTCCATCTCGGCCTCGACGGAGCAACCGGATGTCAGCCATAGAGCAAGATGTTGTTGGCTTATGCACCTCGGTCGATGACCTCACTGCTAGAGTTGACACTCTGGCCACTCAGAGTGCGAAGTCAGAAAATAAGATCATGGGCTGGCTACGCGCGATAGGATGTGCTTGTCGTCTCGACCCGGGCACCATCTCCGACCAGAACTAGACACCAGGGAAGTCTCCTTACCTCACTGTGCTTTATTGTTTATGGCATGAGGACATGCCAATTCTTTAATACTGGGGTAGGGGATATTGGTTGTTGTATGTATATGTGTATATTTGTTGGTAGTTTGATTTTTTTGATAATTTTCTTTGTTATTTATTATTGTCGACTCGGACCGAAGACGGACACCTTTCGACGGGTCTCTTGAGGGACTTGAGTCGAACAAAAAGAAAGAGAAATTATGTTGGACTCTTCCCGACGATAGAACTGTTTCTTGAGGGAAGTGAGTCTAAATAAAACACAAAAAGATTTTTCTTTTTTAGGTAGTGTATCAACTCCCCCTTGGTTTTTCTTTATACCACGTCTCTTTTCCAAGGGTTTACATTTGAACCAGGTATGTTAGTTTTTTTTCTCTTTTAAGTTAGGAGTCTTGGGCGAGAATCGAAAATGGAAATAGGGCCCCTTAACTCTATGGTACTTGAAATAAAGATTGCTTTAGTGTGATACTTAGGCTCTTTAGTTGACTCTAATAAGGCCTTAAATTGTGTGTTCCTGAATGGCTCAAGTGCTTAGAGTAGAGTGTCTGATGATCCTAACTAAATTGAGTCATGTGCCATGTGTGAGTGAGGCTTTGTGTATTCTGTGTTAACATTCAATGCCTAGAACTTGCCATGTGTGTGTACAAAGTGAAATGGTAGTCTTGTTTGGTCTGTAAAGTAATAAAGGCATTTCTTTACTTAACCTTTCTATATATTCTTTCTCCCACCTATGTGTATATACCTTAGTCAACCCCGTTGATCCTGTAAGTTTGTTTTCCTTGGCAACCACATTACAAGCCTGACCCAAGTTTAAATAGCCTATCTTGTTGAACCCTATCACCTCTTAGAAGCACTCGAAGTGTAATGGATATGAAAAAAAATTATAAGTGTGGGGTGGTTGGTTGGGTTGTTAAGTGGGATTAAGGGGACATGAAAAGAAAAAAAATGCACTATTTGATAAGCAATACTATAGGCCACCAGAAAAAAAAAAGTCTCAAATTGGTGGTGGCTATTAAAAGAAAAAGTGTGCTTAAAAGAATAAGGGGTTAACACAATAATGTAATGGATGAATGAAGGTTTGACAAAATCAAGAGCTTAAAAGTACACAATGTAGTGGAGTGCTTAGGTAGGTGCAGTCAGTATACCCATATGTATCCAACCCGTCCCGTAGCCAACATTACAACCAAATAAAGTCCTATTTGATTCTAGACCGAACGAGCTCGATTAGTCGAGTATTACACTACGGGCGAGCCTATGGTGTGTTGTTTGTGGCATAAGAATTTGTTTCTGAGGGTGAGTGAAATGTCGTATTCGAGTTCCTCAGTGTGTGATTTGTAAATAATATAAGTCTCTTTTGTAGTGAATAGGCAAATGATTCATGAAGGGAAGGTAAGTCTGGACCTCTGACTGAGAGTAGGAGAGCCGGTTAGGAATATTGCGTGGCTATAAAGGAGTCCACTCTCGAGGCTAGGATGTCGCGCTGAAGTAGTCTACATGTGTGAAGTCTTCTGGTTATAAACAGTAGAGTAGGTATCCTGTGATGATTAGGCCTGTAGAGTGTGGTTTTGTTGCTCGAGGACGAGCAACAGTTTAAGTGTGGGATGTTGATAGTATGATATATAGACGCAATTTACACTATTAATGAACCATACTGTGTTGTTTTAAGTTCAAAAATGACAACAAAATGCTCTAAATAGTGTTTTTACGCTTTGCAGGAAATAATCCACGTTCAGAAGATACTTAGGAGCGTTTTGGAGTCAATCACGGGAATATAAGGCCAATCAAGAAGAACCCCAAAGAAGCAAGAAAAGGGCGAAGGATGGCTTGATTGAAGCCCACCGCAACCGCGGTCGAACGCGGCTAACGCGGTGGGTCAAACAACACGAGGCAGAAACATGCAAGTCACCATGGTCGCGCCGTATTCTGCTGCGGCCGCGGTCGAGTCCTGAAACGCCCAGAAGATTCAGGGAACTAAGTGTAAAAATGGGAGAAATTAACCTAGCCCTATTTAAACCCTATAAACTCGTCCAATAAGGGGTTAAGCTAGTTTTTAGACTCACTTTGGAGGCAAGAACAAGTGTAAGAAGACCAAGCTACAATTAGAGTTTTTCTATTCTCCATCTTTTGTCGTTATTTTGGGAATTATGAATTATTTTATTCCTTCTTTGTGTTTTAGCATGAGTAGATAAACAATTCATCTAGGGTTGATGGAACCAATTGTTAGATGAAGTTTTGACTCAATTTTGTTATAATCGAGATAGGTTTAATCTATGATTGTTCAACTATGGTTTGTATGGTGATTCATTGGACGGGCCCTTGATTAATCGTGTCTAACTGCCTTGTATTGCTTGAGAAAGAATACTAGGTTAGATTGTTGTTGAACAGCACCACTTTTGGGTAATTGAAGAGATTCATTACTTGAATTTAAAAGTGGGTTTAGAAATAACGAAACTTTGATGGGATAATTTAGAGCTACATAAATTATCAGCTAGAGCAGTTCGAGAGAATGCTCTAGTAAATTACCGTAGTTGATCGAGAGATAATTGCGGTAACCCATAGCTCATAATCCTCATAGAGTAATACGATGAGATTATATCGAAAGAGTCAGAGTTAGTCTAGCAATTGGGGAAGTCAATACCTTATATCTTTCTACCATTGAGTTATATTTAATCTTGAATATTGTTAGTTTTAATATCATTTCTTTCAGTTAACAAATCCTAATAATTATTGATAAAAATTTTGCATCCAAAAATTGTCTGAGCTTATATTAGCATCACTAAGGGTTGTAATAGGTAGGTTAATTCCCTGAGGATTCGACTCCGGGCTTGTAAACCGGATTATATTTGGAACGACCGCTTTGTCTTTTATAAGGCATAGTTGGGCGTGATCAAGAACCCATTTGCACATGTTGATCCCAACACTTTGAACCCCAATATTTGATCCCAGTACTTGTCTTGACCCACCAACTCTTAAAAATCATTTTTTAATCCAAGCCTTCAATTTAGTCTAATCCAATGGCTACAATTAAATTCCCCAACAACATAAAACCTCAAAAATCTCCACTAACCCTAAGAATTAGCAGCAACCACACCCCAAAAATAAGATCTCCACACCTCTGCCGCCCCAATTTCCAAAAATCAAATACTCCCCAAGGTTATCTATCTCCCCAAAAATCGAAAACCCTAAGCAATTTTGGGGCTCACTCATTTTAATTCAACTAAATAGAAACGGAAAAGCAGAGAGAGTAAGAGGAAAAAAACAGAGCACAACTTAGGACAGAGTGAGAGGGGAACAGACAATCTTTCAGTCTAAAAGCGAGAGAGAAGAGAGGTATTCCACTAAGCTCACAAAATCGACAGTGTTCTTGAAATTAATGGAGGATTTCTAGGTTATGAACCTTAGAATTTATATGAAGAAGATGAAGATACACGCTAGAGAGAAGTTAGAGAGAAAAGCAGTGGAGAAGAGATTGAAATCATTTTTCATTAATTAAAAAATCTGTGGGATTAACAGATTATATAGTTAGGTACTTAGCTAACTAATGGAACTCTAACTACCGGTAATTAAGAAGGCTGAAAAGACTAAAATGCCCTTACACTTAACACTTATGTTACCCCTCTCTCAACACCCCCCCCCCCCCCCCCCCCCCNTCTGGTGAGTCCTTTGGTAAGAATGTCTGCAGGCTGCTCTTTGCTAGGAATGTACTTTGTGACTATCAATTCTTGCATTATTCTTTCTCTTATAAAATGGCAATCTATTTCGATATGCTTGGTTTCTCATGGTATATAGGATTGGCTGCAATCTACATAGCAGTTTTACTATCACTGTATACATCAATAGGTAAGGTTACTTCAATGTCAATTTCTTGCATAAGTCCTTGTAGCCAAATGAGTTGAGCAATTGTGGCTGCAATGCTTTTTTATTCAGCCTCTGTAGAACTCCTAGATACTGTTATTTGTTTCTTTGATTTCCAAGCAACTAGGGAGTCTCCAATCTTAATTAAGTACCCTGTTACAGATCTTCTGAAAATTGGGCATGTTGCCCATTCTGCATCACAGTAGGCAGTAATATTGTTGTTGTTTGAACTTGATAACAAAATCCCTCTTCCAGGTTGATTCTTGATATATTTAAAAATTCTCATAGATGCTTACATATGTGATTTATTGGGATGTTGTACGAACTTACTCAGGGTTTGAACACTGAAAGAAATATCAGACCCGGTCATTGTTAGATAGAGCATTCTACCTATCAACCTTTGATATGAATTAATATCAGCAAGAGGATCATTTGTCAACTGATTATTGCGGTGATCACCATATTCTTTGGTTGTCAGTTTAGTATTAGTGTCTAGAGGAGTTGCAATAGGCTTAGCAACACTCAATCCAACATCTGATATGAGCTCCAATGCATATTTCCTTTGGTGCATTAGTATCCCTTGTTTAGATCTTGCAAACTCAATACCTAAGAAACACTTAAGCTCACCCAGGTCCTTCATTTTAAACACTTGATGTAGACTTTTTTTTGTTTCTTCAATCAGTTTCAAACTATCACCTGTATCAGCGTATCATCAATATACACCAACAACATAGTAATACCCTCAGAAGTCTTCTTAATAAACAACGAATGATCAAATTGACTTTGTTTAAAATCAGACCTTATTAGAACTTCAGTTAACTTTGCATTATATTGCCTTGGAGCTTGTTTTAAACCATATAAGGATTTGATGAGCCTGCATACTAGTTTTTTCTCTCCCTGGCTCTTAAATCCTTGTGGAAGCTCCATATAAATTTCATCATATAGATCCCCTTGAAGAAATGCATTATACACATCCATCTGGTGTATATGCCATTTTTCCTTTGCTGCAATAGCTAAAACTGTTCTAACTGTATTCATGTTGATTACTGGGGAAAAAGTTTCTTGATAATCAATTCCCTCCTTTTGACTATATCCCTTTGCTACTAATTTGGCTTTAAATCACTCAATTTCACTGAAGCCTTATATTTGACTTTATAAATCCACTTACACCCTATTGCGATTTTTCCTTCAGGTAGAGAAACTATGTCCCATGTATGATTACTATGTAAAGCATCAATATCTGTTTTCATTGCTTTTTATCCACCTAGAATCTTATATTGCATCTGCATAAGTTGTAGGCTTAGTAATATTTGAAGAAGTGGAAATAAAGGCTTGATAAGATGAAGACAGACCTTCATAAGTAATGTAGTTTGATATAGGATATGGAATTCCTTGATGAACATTAAGTGATACAAAGTTACTCAACCATATAGGTGGTATTTTTTCCCTATCAGACCTTCTATATTCAGTTTGAACTACTGGATTTGTGGACTGTATAGGTTCTGTAGCTGGTATATCAAGTAACTCAGAATTTACATTTTGAGGTTCTTGGCATAGACTGTCTATAGCTTGATCCTCACTTTCTTCATATAGTTGAGGAATATCTTGTGTAGGTTCAAGAAAATGATCAAGTTCTGGTTCCACAGTATTGTTTGGAACTTGAACTAATGTCTGATTAGGTGCCTGTATATAATCAGGTACGGAATATTGAAGGTCTTGAAAATGAGAGTTTGAAGTTGAGAATATAGGTACTGAGTAGTCTTCTTTCTTCTTGAAAGGAAAAACTTCTTCTCTGAAAACTACATCTCTATTAACAAAGAAGATTGTATCCTGTAAATCATACAATAGATATCCTTTTTGATTCTCTGCATATCCCATATGAACTGTTGTTTTGATTCTTGAGGATAACTTGTCATGTTGATGGACTAACTTAGCATAACATAAGCAGCCTAACACCCTTAAATGAGTATAGGAAGGCATTTTCTGATATAGTCTTTCATAGGGAGTTTTACTATTAAGGACTGCACTTGGAAGTCTATTTATAAGGTAAACAACAACAATTACACAGTGACCCCAAAACCTTATAGGTATTTCAGATTGGAACCTAATTGCCCTGGTAACCTTTAAAATGTGTCTATGCTTTCTTTCAGCAACTCCATTTTGTTGAGGAGTGTAAGCACATGAAGTTTGATGAATAACCCCAAATTTCTTAAACATTTCACTGCATACTGAGTTTAGAAACTTAGTACCATTATCAGTTCTGAAACCTCTAATAATTTTGTCAAACTGAGTTTTGATTAAAACTAAGAACTGTTGTAACAAAACACACACTTCTGACTTCTAGTTAAGCAAAAATACCCAAGTCATTCTTGAAAAATCATCCACTACTATTAAGAAGTACTTGTTACCATCATAAGTTGGAGTCTTATATGGTCCTCATAGATCCATATGTACTAGATCAAACTTGCTTAAAGATTTAATGCAACTAATAGGGAATGGTAATCTTGTATGTTTAGCACAAGGAAAAACTACACACTGCTTTATAGTATCAACTAAAAGATCAGTTTTACTATGAAGTAACCTTTTAAGAAATGTGGTTGAATCATGACAAAACCTCTTGTGCCAAAGATCAACATCATTTGTTGTAGTTAACAGATTAACTTCCTTTGTTGTAGTTGTGTTACTCTTGTCATTCTCCTTTATTCCAGTTGTTACTGCTAAAGATGTTCCAACAGCTTGTCTTTCTAGTATATAGAGACCATCATCTTCTCTACCAATCGCCCTCACCTTCCCCCTGAAGAGTTCCTGAAATACACAGAATTCAGGAAAGAAGGCTGCTGAGCATTGCAATTCCTTTGTCAGTTTAGACAGTGATAATAAATTGAATTTAAATGATGGAACATAAAACACATTAGTAATTGTGTTTCCTTCTGATATGGTGCTAGAACCAGTATGAGTCACATAGGAAATATCTCCATTTGGCATGAATATCTTCTTTGGTTTTTCAGACTGAACCACTGTAGACTCATTTAGCATATTGAAATTAGCCATCATATGATTTATGGCTCCTGTATCTATTATCGACTCTTGAAGACTATTGGAAACCATCAGAGCACAACTAATACATGTTGTGTTGGTTGCAGGAGTTGAGATTGTGCTCGAAGACTGACTAGTTCCTGTTTTGTTAAGAAGTTGAAGGATTTGATCATACTGCTCTCTTGAAAATGTGTATCATGTCATCTAATTCAATTGGCTGAAGTTGAGCCCATTCACAGACCCTTTATCCTCAGTAATTGAAGATCCTTGATTTATATTCATGTTTACATTCTGTAAAGGACCTCTTGCATCATTAAAACTATTGTATGTCTGATGCACCAAATTGTCAGTCATGACATTGTATGCTGCATTAGTTCCTTCTCCCCCTTTCTTTTTGGTCTATAATCAGGTGGTAGCCCATTAGTTTGTAACAATTTTCTTTGCTATGTCCCTTAAGTTTACAGAAATCACACTGAATATTGTAGTTTTTCTTGAACCTTTGATTTCCTGTGGACCTTGAGTACATTACTGCATCAAAATTTCCTGACATCATTGCAGGATTGGCACCTAAAATTCCTGTGGAATCTGTTATTGACTTCTGACCTTCATCACTAATTATCATAGCATAAGCTTGATTTACAGTAGGTACTGGACTCCTCATTAAAATCTGACTCCTAGCTTGAGCATACGAGTCATTAATTCCCATTAAAAACTTGTACATCTTGAGTTTTTGAAGGTACACCACAAAATTTTTAGATTTAGGGCAATCACAACCCGGTGCAGACACCAAAGCTTCAAATTCTTCCCACATATCTTTAAGTTTCGAGAAATATACTGAAACAGACGCAGTACCTTGAGACAATGTTGTAATTTCTTTATGCAGATTAAACGACCTTGAATCATTTACTTTATTAAATCTCTCAGATAAATCTTCCCAAACCACTTCGGCACAAGATGCATACATAATCCCTCCGAGAAGATTTTTTGACATAGAATTCATGATCCAGTAGAGTACAATTGCATTTACCCTCTCCCAGTGATTCCATATAATTTCTGGAAATATTTCTTTCTTGCATGAACCATAAATTAGTCCTAACTTGTTCCTACCTAGTAAAGCAACATGCATAGATCGATTTCAGATTGAGTAATTCTCAATACCTGTGAGTTGAAACGAGATAATTTGAATACCGCTCACATCAGCTGGAGACAGAAACAGAGGATGATTGTAATTGACTCCAATTGGTTGATTTCTAGTTCCGACGGATGAATTTCCAATTCCAGAGTTCAATTGTTCCCTTGCATGTGGTTGATGAACTGAGCCACGACCTAAGACTTATTCGTTCTCCATTAACAAGAACTCCCAAGATTTTGAACTGTTTTCTCTGTGATTGTGAAATGATCGATACTTCGAGCTAGAATCTCAAGTCTTAGGCTCTGATACCATGAAATTAATGGAGGATTTCTAGGTTATGAACCTTAGGATTGATATGAAGAAGATGAAGATACACGCTAGAGAGAAGTTAGAGAGAGAGGGAATGGAGAAGAGATTGAAATCATTTTTCATTAATTAAAAAATATGTAGGATTAACAGATTATATAGTTAGGTAATTAACTAACTAATGGAACTCTAACTACCGGTAATTAAGAAGACTAAAAAGACTAAAATACCCTTACACTTAACACTCATGTTACCCCTCTCTCCACAGTTCTTCATCAACACTATGTAATACATCTTTGAAATAACCTTCATCCAAGTAAACCATCGGCCGTTTCATCATGTTCCATAGCCGTATCTGTAGGTCTTCGTCCCAGCTTCACCCCAATACCAAAAATAATCGAGTCTCACCATCCTCTACCATAGCTCTATTCAATCACTCTGAATTACGAGGCTATACCGCTTTCCAATCGGGTCGACCAAATCAGTGGGTTTCGGTTCAAGAGGTTGTCTTGTTCGCGGTTCCAATTTTTAGTCCCTTGCGGAACAAACACTCAATTTGCTGTGTAATCCGAGCTTGAGGTTCTGTCGATTAATTTGATTGTTGCAGCTGCGTGAGGTCTATTTTCTAACTCTACCTAATCTTTGATTTCGTTGCTCTTGTTGATGCTTGAATGGTGTTTGGTTGATTCTCTGTTTGTTTGATGCCCCGAAGTGAATGTAAACGGAGGCCAAGGCTACATCATGGAGGGAGCATACTGTAGGATAGATCATAACTCTTAGTATATTTTCTTTTAGTACTTTCTTTTCTTTTCTCTTATTTTTCTTTTATTAGGCGGGGACGACCTCGAGTCTCTTTTGTGTTTATTTTTCTTTTATGTGTTTTTACCCTAATTGAATATTTTTAAAAGCTAACTTGATCATGTACGCAACTGTACTAGTTACGAACTCGGGGAATGCCTAATTCCTTCTCCCCGAGTCAAATGAACCCCCTTATCTAGAATCTCTGGTGCAGTCAGTTTTAGAGTCCAATGTATTTTGAAGGAAAATTCTTATTTTAACAATGTGACCTAGCACATCGAAATCAAATGTCGGACGGCGACTCTGAAATATCCTTCGAAAACAATGTTTTTGTCGCTTTCAAATTGAAAACCCTTTCGAGCTTTAAAATCACTTTTATTTATTTTAAAAAGGGGATAGAAGGTGAAAAAAAGGGGTGTGACAAGCCTCTTCACTACTTCGTCGAGGTTAGGCTCGGCACTTATAGAGTACATGGGGTCAGTTATACTCATACTATATTTTCTATTTCTTGTGCAGATTTTGGAGTTGGTCCCAGCGGCAGTCAGTAGATTGCTCGGATTGATTGCCGAATTGGAGACTTGAGGTACAATTGCTCAACGTTCGAAGCTGAAGTCCCCTTATACCTTATCCAAGTTGTTTATTTCATTTCGGACAGTTTTACTTTCATTATTCTAGTCGCTCAAGCACTTGTGACACCAGTTCTGGAATTGTATCTAGATATTGTGGTTATTATGATTTTTCCCACTTTATTTCAGTTCTATTTCAGTTTATTCAGTTTAATTCGTATCAGTTAATTTAATTTGTTAAAAATGACTAAAAATTATTCTAAGGTTGACTTGCCTAGCAAGTGAAATGCCAGGCGTCATCACAGTCGCGATGATAAGAATTTCGGGTCGTGACATTCCCATCAAGAAATAAGGGGCGCAGCTCGTTTGTACCATTTCACTAGAAGTATTGAAAGTATAGAAAATAGTATTGAAAATATCAGGACTAATGCAATATATCAAATAGTCAATAAAAAATAATGCTTCAGAATAACTAATTCAAATATAATTAATTTCACCATAGCTTGTTTTCAAACCACACTACCCGTGAGATACTAAAAGAACGGCAAGAAGATTTATGCAGTTGCATCATCGATCAAGTTAAACTTGTACCGTCCTTGTTTTATCTTTTTGCTATGGTGATTGCGATATGATTGAACAGCAAGATATGTTTTGAAAATACTTCTGCTAAGAATATCTTCAGTGGACCATTATTAGTCCTTTGGATTTTGACAGACACTCTTCAAGGTGTACGAATTTTAGCTAATTTGAATGTTTACTATTTTTATTTTTTTTGCGCTGTACCGTTCAACAGTACTTTATTAGAATTTTTACCCCATGTAGCAAAGCTTAATATCTTATTTATTTTTTAAAATTATATTATATAGCTATCTTTTACTGTTTATAGCAAAATATTCAATTATGGTTACATCTTCCGGTTAAGTCACTATATACGCTAATTATTATTTCTCTCTCTCCTTTTTCAGATTTTTTCTCACATAATTACCGGTAAAATTCTCTATCCACGCTCTCTCTCTCTCTCTCTCTCTCTAATTTGATACATTCTATTCTCTTCCCCCACAAAACCACGATTCTGCAACTGAAATTATCTCCCACCCACATCGTCTAGGTCTTCCCTATTCTCAGTCACCAGATTAATTTCTCTCTCAATTCTCGGTTGTATTTTGATATAAATAGTTGTGGTAAGTATTTAGCTTCTTAGAATTTCGTTTGGATTTTGTATTTTGTTTGTTTTCTTAACAGAAAGCTCTCGTTTTTTTCTCTCCAATGTCAGATTCAACGTCCCACGAGAGGGTTACCAGAGGTACTCCCACCAAAGTACTCAATTTCGATGGGCCCTCTTTCTCTTTGCAAATCATTCAAGCGGAATTGAAATTTGCAGGTGTATCAGCAATTATAGCTTCAGAGAGAAGAACTAAAATACACAATGACAAATTGAAAGAAGCCCAAGTTGAGAAACCTTCAAAAGAATCAACACTTCTCGTTGCGAAAAAGAGGAAAAAATCTATGGATGATGCTTCATGTGTCAAGGGAAAGGAAGTTGATGCAAAAAATAACTCGGATACACGGGAAGAAAAGGTAATTGTTGTTGTATCAATATGTATTCAAAATTGTTGATGTGATTTATATGTATGGTGATGTATTCATAAGTATTCAAAATTGCCTTCACTATACTTACACTTATTACACCGACTTTTGCATATCGTTTTTAGATGTATTGCAAATTCATATCGTATTTAGAAGTATTCATAAGTATTCAAAAAATCCATCACTCATTTGTACATGTTACAATGACATTTGCATATTTGTTAGGTGTATTTATATGTATACAAAATTTGAATTCACTGATTTGTGCTTACTTAGTCTAGTGTCTTTTGTATTTAAATGTATTTAGATGTATTCAAAATTGGATTCACTGTATTTTGTACTTATTACAATGTTCATTGCATATTGTATGTAGATATATTCATTAGTAATTCAAAGGCGCCTTCACTGTTTTGTACTAGCTGCAATGATTTTGATTGTCGTATATGGATGTATTTATATATATACAACTATTTTCATCATGTATTTCTTACTCCAATGTATTTTGCATATTGTATTTAGTTGTATTTATATGTATTCATAACAATTAATGAGTTATGTATTGCTTATGGAATATGAAACCTTTTTTAACTTCTTGTTGTATGCAGGAAATTAAACTGTTTGTGAAACAACAACCTATTTTATCACCGCATATTTGTTCATATACTAACACAAACATAATCTCCGACCTCAAAGAAAAGCTTACTCCAGAGCAGTATAAAATATTGGATTCTTCTTGTTTTGGATGTTTCCTTGATATGAATCGTTGTGAGATACAACATCAATTGTTCAGGTGCTTCATGGTTTTGCAGTTAGAAGGAGGTCTTGACGATGTATTTTCAATATACGTCAATAGTACAACATTATACTTCTCAATCAGGGAGTTTGCGCTTGTCACTGGTCTCAAATATGTTGGTGACCCACAAGATTTTCAGTTCAACACAAAGGTGCCTAACCGGATTGTTGAGACATACTTTGGCGGTGCAAAGAATGTCAAAAGAAAAATTTGTTGTCATGCTTTGATGACAAGAATTGGGGTCATGACAACGATGGGGATACCATCAAGATAGCATTGTTGTATTTCATATACACTTTCATATTTTCATCCGAGAAAAAAACCACGACTACATTTTGACTTGGTCGAGAGTGGGAGATACTCTGATTACCCAAGGGGTATTTATGCATTCCGATACCTTATTAAATCTATTAATAAGAAATGGATTCTTAGAAGAAGTACTATAGGATAGCTGGGATGTCTCTCGGCATGAAAGTATGATTTTATGAGTGTTGTTCAAAGGTTGACCCCAAAATTGCAATGCGACTTGATAATCGGATACCCAGAATACTCAATTGGAGATCCACTGTCAATCGGTCAACTTATGCTTATATGATGAACGACATGTTCAATGACCAGGAAAACATGGTAATTTACTATTTCTTAAGTTCCTAATATTTTTTTTAAGAATATATATTATGTTAGTGAACACAGTTACATACATTGGAATATAGTTGACATAGATTTTCATACAACATAAATATCCATACAACCTATATTCCATTTCCCTGTTTTCCAAATTAACATGAATACATTAGAAACAGAAAATAGTACATTGATACACTCATCCTTCAATGAGCATGAATTATATTTCATACAGATACATATTCAATTTGAATACATATAAATATTTAATATAGATAAATATTTCATTTTGCATACAATATTTGATAAGTATACATATAAATGTTTGAATACAGTTTCATACAACATACATCTGCATACAACTTATAGTTTCCATTTGCATGCAACATACATTTGCATACAAACTGTATTTTCCAGTTGCATACGACCTACATTTGAATACAGTTGCATACAACCTATATTTGTACCACAAGTTGCATACAACCTATATTTTTCAAATTAACATGAATACATTAGAACACAGAAAACAGTATAGAAATAAATATTTCATTCAATGAGCATAACTTTGTAACCATACATCAAACTTCGTTCACGTTGACTATATTTTCGATTTTCAGATTGCTTACAATAACATCCAACCAAGCGATGTAGAGCTTGTTGTTATTTACATTTCTCCGGGAGGCGTTGAGGTATAGAACAGTCCTACTCATACTCATTCAGACAAGTATGCAGATAATTCAGATGACTTTAGTCCTACACTGCATCTTCAGCCTAAGAAAAAATATGATACAAGTGTTGGATCTTCTTCATCACCACCCCACAAGAAGCGGAAAGAGCAGATTATAGATCCCTCAAAGACAGAGACTCAACCCAAAACTCCTCATGCTGGTATATATGAAATCAATCAAACTGTATTGCATGATAAGAAGCCAGCAGATTCTAAAACAGATGAAGTATCTTCTTTGAGGAATGATCTAAATTCATTCAAAGAATATGTGAGTTTTGTATGCCACTAGCAAACATTCATATATTTTTCCAACACCTTCTAATTTTTGTATATTGATTAGATGATGGGAGAGTTCACGTCTCTAAGAACATTGATCAATGAAAACTTTAATAAACTTTTTGACCAGATTAAAGCCAATCAGCCCACGGAAAGGGTATATCAAAGAAAGAAAAACACAAGGAGATGAGATGGTATTCAAATGTCATATGATGCCAACGTGCAAGATAATCTCAAAGGCCAAACAAAGAGTGATATAGTTGTCGACGAGAATGCAGAGGTTAATATTTTTTATAACCTCTTTTAGTATATGTTTATATAAACATAATCAGACTATATGTTTATGCTGATTAAAATCTATACAACATCATTCACATTATGAAATACAAGTATATACATGTTACTTCAGTTATACATAAGTATTCAGGATTACATAAATACATATATAAACTGAATAATGTATGCAGTTGTATTTATATGTATTCTAAATGAAATGTACTTGTACATATTACTTTTGATCTTTGAATATTGTATGTTGATGTATACGGATATATTCAAACATTATCTACATGTATTTAAGCTTGGATTCTAAATACAGTGTACATATATCAAACATATAAACATGTTTAGGCTTTAGACGTATTTAGATTTATTCAAAACATGTGATGTATTATCTTTTTAAAAATTTTATAATACACTCATATACATCTGTATATATTAACATAATACATATATTGTCACGACCCCAATTCGCCCTCCGTGAACATGTCGTGACGGCACCTAGTCCCTACAACTAGGTAAGCCTAACAATGCGGAAGATAAACCATAATTTTGGAAGGAAGTAATTAAAACTAAACTAGTAAAATAAACAGCGTTTAAGGTGTCGTTCGGCACATACAATAACAACTCTCGAAGCTAACAAAATTTCCAAAACCCGAAATCTCACAAATCACAAGCTAAAGGATACATAAGAAGCTCTAACTCAAGGATGTCTAAACAAAGGAAAAATACTGAAAGGCTACACTTATTACAAAAGGTAGAAAGTGACTCTTCGGTCTGCGGACATAGCAGATATACCTCGAAATCTCTATAGAAACCCCTCCTTCCAAGGCTGACAGAACTCAATGGGAGTACCTTTATCTGCACAACAAAAATGTGCAGAAGAGTAGCATGAGCACACCATGGCGGTGCGCAGTAAGTATCAAGACTAACCTCGGTGGAGTAGTGATGAGGGACAATCGTGACACCTATCGGTCAATAAACAGTATAATCATAGGTACAGCGGAAATGATATATAAATGTGTAAAGACTGCACGAAGAGAACATAAATACTACAATTCACCGTAAGGGAGAAAATAACAGCAAGCAACAACGAGAAGATGATAAATGATGATACTTAAAGACGGCAAAATCACAATCCAAATCCTAAGGTCACAACACAGTAAGGGGAAAACAAATCAATAACTCATAAACTACGATGATGTTCACATAAGATCTTATTCAACTCTTTCCACAATCTTACCAAATCTTGGACAAACCACAACTCACGAAACCCTAGCATCTGAAATCTAACACTTGGCATCTTGTGCCCCATCAGTCTCACAGTCATATTGACAACTAACTGGCTAACTAGGTCCAATCCCACATATATAATGGATAAACGAGGGCGTACCTCCACCCTTAGCACAATCAGGAGGAATTCATCTCTAATAGGAGTGTTCAACTACGTGTATGCTTGTGCAAGTGTTTTAACAAGAATTCTACCAACTAGTAACATAAAAAGGAGAACAAACCGCACATACAATGTTTCCTCACAACTCCCAAGCGTTAAGGCTCATACAGGTAAGCAACCCACAATCACAATATTAAACAACATAGGAATGCCTCCACAGGCCGTCACAATTATTTACAACCAACCCCTGACATAGCCCACCTTATTACGCCATGTGTGCAAATAACAATATAATAAGCGCCGCCTTATTCTGCCACACGTGCATCATAATGTCCCCACCTTATTCCGCCACATGTGCAACCCACATATAAGCATATAAACATATCCCGCCTTGTTACGCCGCATGTGCAATACATCAATAGCAACAATAGCACGGCAAGGACCTCGTGAAATTCCTCAACAACAACCGCACAACAGAGACCTCGTGCATCAGAATATCACCAACCGCACGACATAAAACTCATGCATCACAATATGAACAACTGCACGGCATAAACCTTGTGCATCACAATATCACAAATACAACACAACAAATGACAATGTTTAAGAGAACAACGCAAGGAAATCAACTCAGGTGCCTTCGTTCACCAGGAGACGGTACAACTAGCTCACAAGGAATAACCATAACAGAGAATACTAAGCGTAATAAGAACAACTCAACAAGGGAAAATAATATGAAACAACGATTCCATAATACGTAGTTCAACAACAAGGAAGTTAACATGAATCAATAATTTCAAATAAGGAATTATCAACTAACATAGGATATCTAACTTATTTTACAGTTGGGAAATTTACGAAGGATATACAATGATTTCGATTAAGGATGAGCAGAGCAAAGATAATCGTAACCTCCATTAAGACCAATTAATCACATGAGAGATACTAATGATTTCCAAATAGAGACAAACAATTACGATAGGGAATTTCAATTAAACCAAGCAAGATTCAATTAGTCAATAAGAATAACCCAAAAAGGGCAATTAATTTCCAAGTAAACACATGTAGAGGTGAAACAAATAACAAGGAACTCAATCATATCAAAAAAAACTTCATACTCAGTAATTACAAGGAGCTAAGGACCTAATAAGGGAAAATTTCCACAAATAAATCTGAGCACGCACTCGTCACCTCATGTACAAGGAATACAATCAACAGAGAAGACTCAAATCCTAAGGAGAAGTCCCCCACACAAGGTTAGGCAAGATACTTACCTCGAACCGACTCAAAATCAACTCGAAACCACACGTTTGCCACGAGTATCCGACTCTAAATGACCCAAATCTATTCAATTCAATTACATATCGTAAATAACATCTCAAGCAACTGATTCTACTATTTAATTCAAAGCTAAGACGCGAATTTAGATAAAATGACCAAAACGCCCCTCATGCCAACATCTTAAAATCGGGTGAAATTAACGTTTTCAGAAACCTCATACTCTCACGATTCTAACCATATAAAAATCTCTCAAAACGGATGTCAAAACCCCAATCAAAACTCAAAAATCGGTCTATGAAGTTTTACCCATTTTTCATTCAAAAATCCGAAATTAAGGAGGAATTAGTGATTAGATTAGTGGGTTTTAAGCATAAGGGAGTAGAGAATCGTTACCCAGTAGTTTCCCTCGAAAAACCTTCGAAATTTCTCCCAAATCCGAGCTCCCAAGCTTGAGTTTTTGGTAAAAATGGCTAACCCTCGGATTTTGAGATGTTTATAACTGCCCAGGCATTTAATGCATCACGAACGCGGAAGTAGGATCGCGTTCGCGAAGAAGAAAAAGTGAAGGCTGAAAAATTTCCCTTCACAAACGCGAGGGACATCATGTGAACGCGAAGGTCTGAGTTGATGAAGCTACGCGAATGCGACGCTTGGAACACGAACGCAATGAAGAAAATAGCGAGGTCCAAGAGTTACTCTACGCGAACGCGTGAGAGCTTACGCGAACGCGATGGGTAAGTAAGCTGGGCTTCGCGAACGCGGGAGGGGTTATGCGAACGCGAAGAGGAAAATTCCAGGTGGTCAAAATAAGCCTTCACGAATGCGAAGGCATATCGCAAACGCGAAAGGGGCACACCAGAAGCAGCAACATCAGTTCAAAATGGAAGAAAAATGATCTGTAGCCCATCCAAAACACATCCGAGGCTTCCGGGACCCCGTCTAGTCACGCACACAAGCCATATAACCTAACACGGACTCGCTCGAAGTTTCAAATCACATAAAACAACATCGAAACGACGAGTCAAACCAAAAATCAAGCTTATGAACTTCCAGTTCTTCAAATATCGAATCTCACGTCAAAACCTATCAATTCAACTCGGAATGACGCCAAATTTTGCAAACAAGTCCAAAATGACATAACGAAGCCATTCCAACTTCCGGAATTCCATTCCGACCCTCGGATCAAAAACTCACTACCGGACTGGAAACTTCAAAAATTCAAGCCTCGGCATTTCAAGCCTAAATGAGCTACGGACTTTCAAAATGCGTTCCGAACACACGACTAAGTCCAAAATCACCATACGAAGCTGTTGAGATTGTCCACGACCCATTCCGAGATCGTTTACCCAAAAGTTCAATCCCGATCAACTTTTCACTGTTCAAACTTCCAAAACAAGGTTCCTTCTTCCAATTTGACTCTAAACCATCCAAAAGCCGAATTCCACCATGCACGCAAGTCGATACTCATATTCCGAAGTTGTTCCAGACTTTATGCCGCTGAACGGAACTTGATTTCTCAAAATAACCTGTCGGGTCGTTACATATATTAATCTTGTTTGTGGTGAAGTAAGAGTTGAGGGAATACTACATCTGAGGTGTTGTGTAGCATACCACCTATATGCTACGAGGGTGTATCCAAAGAAGTACATGTATATGAGTTAATTTTACTTGGATTAGTTATATTGGAGTTTATTATGCTGAGATTAGTTATAAGAGTATTATTTCTTATTGATTGTTTGATATGTTGTATTAATAATGGATTGTCAATTTTACTACTTTATCCTGGATAATTTATCTTGGGATTATTCCACCCTCTGGGAGGTATAAGTTATTCTGTTATTATTTTTAATCATATGATAACTTTGTTTACTACAAATATTCAACATACCAAAAAGAAACTGCAGTTACAAAATAAGATATTACTAATCAATTGTGAGTACAATTATGTTTCTCCCTTGATTCTTCTCCTATGATTATCTCCTTGATTCGAGGACTGAAGCAACGTATTTCTCGAACGTAAGATGATGGAAATATTCATGAAATATATTTGATCTCGTTGAAATTATGTATATTCGGCCGCTTCTTGATCTCTTTGTGAATATCCTATGAGTTTATGGGATTTTTGAGATGATCTCAATTTTCGAGATGTATTTTAAGGGAATATGTAACCCTTTTTATAGGAGAAATATAAGGTTAGGGTAGAGTAGCCTCCAAGTTAGGATTTTGGTAGAGTAGCCTCCAAGCAACCCTAATAGATCCTAGAATTCAAGAGTAGTGCCTTGAATTTAGGATTTAGAACAAATTTCGTATGTTCTTGATCCGTTAAAATCTTGATGTCTACAAACTTATTCCAGAATTAGTAACTAAATAATGGATAAAACGATACTAAATTTTTATCCCAAAACTATTTTTCTTATCCATCATACCATATGACCCCTTAGTTCAATCTTCCAACACCCACTTTCAGCTAAGATTTCTTCGGTTGATTGATTATTGATAACTGCTTATTTTATCAATTATTCACATTTCCTAGCTTTTCTTAGGCTCTTATGACCAGAGATCAGTTAAAAATTTATAAATGAAACATGTGAATTTTTTCCTAGAATTATACTTTTTTCTACTTCAAATTGTGATTGATTATAGGATATCACTTGCTCCTTTCTTTCCCTCGCAAAAGAATTTTGAGAATAAGTGAATGCAGCTAGGCCATTTTGCCCTTTTTATGCAGCTCGGTTACCGATAGTTTTTAGCAATTTTTACATTCCTATACACTAGTTCAAATTTTATAACTCTCCTTACTTAAGTTTTAATCTAATTACATAATATATACAAAACTAATTATATACATTTTTAGGCATTTAATGATAATAGTTAAATCCTAAAATCACTCTAACGTTTATATCCCACTCCCCCCACGCTTCTCTCTCCACATCTCCCCTCGTATCTTCAGCTCCTTCCATTAACGCATGTTTTCATTTTTCTTCAAAAATCCCTCTACATTTTTTCACTCTTCTGCAAAAATCCTTCTCCATTTTTATAGATTCAAGCTCTAAATACTCTACCACACACCACCATTAACGCATGTTGCTTGCTTAACTTTCAATGAAGAAGAAAATACTTTCGAAGATCAGCCCTAATTCCAGTAAGAGAGTAGCAATTCCATCATTGGCAACCATTAAAAAGCTTTGAAGCTTTGAATTTGAATTTGAATTTTCAAAAACCATTATTTGTTTGGATTGGGTGTTGTTGCAAACAATTTAAAATATTATTTGGAGTTTATATCTCATTTGTGAGGGTATTTTGGTGAAGATTAGACTTCATTTTGGCTGAATTTGAGATTGAAACTCGACGAA
>MDKI01039365.1:0-10627 GCA_005239505.1 Nicotiana paniculata
ATTACAAGATTTAAGTCACAATTATATAATATAATTTATAATAAATTGCCTTAGATAAAAAAAATTTAAAAAAATAGCCCGGCCCACTTAGGACCCGTGGGCCCGACCCACTTTGGCCCGGACCATATGGGCCAGTTACACCCACTAAGACCATTTAGCTCGGGATTGTTTGGCCCGGGACCTCTTGGGACCGGCCCGCTAGAGCCGGGGACCGTTTGGCCCGGCCCATTTAGGCCCGGGCCCGACCACAATACAGCCTTGTCTGTGACACCCGCTCTCTACCGGATATCATGGCGCGAACTCGCTCGATGTCGATTGTGGATCAACAATTATCGGAAAAAGAAATTTTTTAACTTTACTATACTTTTACTAGAGTTGAAACTCCCCTACTATATAAAGGGGAAGTTTTCGTTTAGTGTGGCATATTGTAACATGCAGCTCAAGGCAATAAAATGTTATATTTATCTTCTAGCTACTGTTAATTGGGGTTTGGGTAGAATTAAGGATTTTTGCATAATTAAAATTTAGACCTCGAATTGAGGTCGTATTTCCAAACAAATTACATAATCGGGCTCGGGGGTGAATGGGTGAATGAATTTTGGTCCGAACCTCGGGTTTTGACCAAGCGGGTAAGGGGTCAATTTTTGAATTTTTGGGGAAAACTTGGAAAATCTAAATTTATGGATTGTAATTTATTTCTTTAGAAATATTTGATATTATTAAGTCGTTTTTGGATAGGTACGAGTGGTTTGGAGGTGGATTCTAGAGGAAAAGCTGTAATTGAGTATTGAGTGGCCTGTGGAGCGAGATAAGTGTTTGTGTTTAATCTTGACTTGAGGGAATTAGGAACCCTCGACCTATTTGCTATATGAAATTCATGTGAGCGGTGTATATGTGAGGTGACGAGTACTTATGCGCCGCCAATTTATCTGTTTTTGCCTGTTTCTTTCCCGTTTTTCTCATATTGTCTCTTTCCTTGTCTTAACTGTTACATGCTCTACTTGTATTCATATACCTAATTGCTATTTGTTAGACATCATTTACTTCTATTAATGGTATTAGTTATTTCATAGCTTCATTATCTCCTATTATTTGCTTAAGCTGGTTTATTGGTACTTTTATGGTGAATTCTGAATTGGTCTCGCTGAGTAGTACATCTTATGTATTTTTTCATGGTGTACAAGCTTCCTATTTGTTTCGCTTTGAAGTTTAAGTATCGTGAAGGGTTCTGTGATTTGAATTGTGAAAGTTCTGTACCTACTGAGTAATTGATATTGATATGGTGGGATCGGATTGCGTGCTGCAACATGTGGAATAAGGGTGATATATTGAGGAGGGATAAGGGTGAATTAATATTGTACGGTGGGATCGGGTTGCACGCTGCAAGAGGAGTAATAAGGGAGAATTGTTTGGTGGAATAAGGGTGAACTGTGATTGTGATTATTGTGATATGGTGGGATCGGGTTGCACGCCGGAACACTTTTATTTGCATTCTGTTGTTCATGCTAGTATGAGGAAATAAGGGAGGAATATGATATGTACGGTGGGATCGATTTGCACGCCGCAATAATTTATGTGTTTATACTTTCCCTGCACTGTGTTAGTTGTACGATATTCTTATTTGCACTTAAGGATTGATAGTATCTCAACGCTGTTGAATTACTTCTTAGAATTATAGTTATTCCCTGCAAGTTATTACTTACTTCTATTATGTCTTCCTTTTCAGCTTTTATTATTTATATTGCATACATGCTATATTGTGAGTGACCCGTCGTAGCATCGTCACTATTTTGTCGAGGTTAGGCTCGACACTTACCAGTACATAGGGTCGGTTGTACTGATACTGCACTCTGCACTTCCTTTACAGATTTTGGAGCTAGTCCGAGCTGATCTTGAGGTTGGTTGTAGGACTCATCTGATAGGAGACCCAAAGTAGACCTGTCGGCATCCGCAGGCCCTGGCGTCCCCTCCTATATATCTCATTTTACTATTTCTACTATTTTGCAAACAATTATATTTCTTTCTGGCAATTACTTATAGTAAAATCTTAGAAGTTCGTGAACTGTGACTCCGAATTCTGGGTAGTAATATATAGAGGTTGTTATATATTTTCGCACTCATTTAATTCGTTATAGCTTAATTGTTGTTAATTACTGAATTGTAAAAGAATTAACTCATAATTCTATAGCGTTACCTTGCCTAGCAAATATAATGTGTTAGGCATTATCACGGTTCCGACGATAAAAATTCCGGACCGTGACAGCTAATTTATGCATTTATAGATTAGTATTGAACTACATTTACCGCGTAAACCATCATATTAAACTTTTTGGATTTGATTGTTATTTCAACACTGTTTTTGAGAACTCTTTTCTACGAGGTACCATGGAATAGAATCTATGACGTTATTCAACTTCTCCTCATTCGTTATTCGAGGTCATATGCCGCCAAGTTTCTTCATGTTTTTACATCTTTGTGGTGGGTTGAAAACCAACGAGACAATATTTTCACTAATTACACAACTAAAAAGAATGTGAAAAATATAATTTATTTTATACTAATAATGTAAATAATTTTTACAGTGATATAACAATAACCAGGGCGGATCTATAGCACACATTACGGGCCACGTAAACTCATAGTCCTTCTGCCAAATTAGATATACTTTTTTGAATTGGTCAAGTATTATGTATTGACACCCATGCATGCTCTATAAAAGTTGAATAATGATGCACTTGATTCAATACTTAATTAGTTACTCAAAGAAATAGGGATCAATTCCTATTTAGCATTTTTTTTCCCCCTCATTTTTTTAGTGGAGCATTCATGTTCTAAAAATTCTAGATGCGTCTCTGACAATAACATTCAATGTGATCTTACAAGTAGAGTATGAGGAGATTGAGAAAGAGAGCGATAGACCCTCGGTTCAAGAAATTTTGACGGTACTATTAACATAATTTAACCAGTTGTAGGAGAAGGTTGGCTTCCTTAATTTTGTAGATGACTAATTCCACTATAACAAGAAGCTAAATATACTTTATAAGTGACTTGATAGTGTATGGATTGCTTTACATTTGTTATGTTATAAATGTAAAGAGGTTAAAACTCTACATGATTCCATACATTGAAGCTTGAGGATCACACAAATACACAATAGTTGAAACCATCAATATTCGAATAAAAGTAGCTTTTGCATTATAATCAATAAAGTAGTGGTAGTAGGGAATTTTAAGGGGTTCCCTAAAATGAGAGCATATGCCATAGCTGTATAAAAGAAGAGACCGCAATCACTCGTTTAACACGATGGTCCTTTGCGTTCCATTCATGTAAAAACCTTCTGTTACTATTACTATAGAGAGAATCTTATGCAGATTTGCTGAAGAAATCTTCATTTGCTGTGACAGTCAAATTTTTAACAGCAAAAATTGGTAAAAGTTGAGTCCAAGTAACGTAACCAAGATGAATGACATGACCTTAGTTTCCGTTTTCTAAGTACAAGGAGCCAGACACGAATCAAGGATTTTAATTTTATGAGTTCAGCATTTACGATTCTTAGTATTAAACCTATTAAGTACAAAGAGCCACATAAGTTGGCCAACCGATTTAAGTTACGTAGCGATATCATAGAAACACATTATCAGTATAGCTTATCGTAATTAAAAAGTTATCTATTGTATTTATACGCTATTAATTTCACTTATTAGGTGTGAAATAATTATTAATTACCCGTGATTATCTTTAATTATGTTGGTGGCTCTGGTTATCTCATTTATCGTGTATTTGTTTGAATCGTTTTGAATAATGGAAATATCTCTATTATATGCGAAGGCTGACCTTTTTTTGGTCCGTTTTTTAAAGTCCAACCACCGTTTTAAATGTAATTAAACTTAATTAGCTAATTTTTAGTTACAAAGATTTTTCTGCCCTCATCTTCATCATTTGATAGCGGCAAAGGCACACTTCATCGTGTATGTTTTTTTCGAACATCAGGATACAGTTTTGGAGTTCAAAACTTTTAAATGTGAAACTCTAACATATAATATACTGGCGTTCAAAACTCCTGTATACAAAAAAGTTCAGAACAATATCCTTTTATAATTCGTGCTATGCAAAGTGGTTATGAAAGTTTGTTATTTATTACTTTTTTTCCTATAAATTAAAAGACATAAAAATTTTGAATTCGAGTCTCGTTGTCATCCATTATCAAAAATATTTTTCCTTGCTTGGTAAAAGTATTTTAACTCTAAACCAACACAAAGAAACCCATTCAAGCAAACAACAAATGCTGGTGGTGACAAGTGACTGATAACTGAGTTGTGAAGGTGGGACAACAACAAGTGACTTGATTGATTCTTAAATTACTTTTATCAAATTCTGCAACACCTTTCACGGTTTTGGAAACCCTTTCCATTTTTAGTAACCTCATTTTTCTAAGACTCTTTCCTCTCATTTCCCCCTCCTCCTCCTCCTCCAGTATCTTATCCCCAACCCCACAAGAAAAAAGAAAAAATTTACACATAAAAAGATAACCACACCTTTTAGGGTTTGAGTAATTCTTAAGATCTCAAACTTTGAGCAAAAAGAAAAAAACTATGGCTCGTGGGAAGATCCAGATCAAGAGAATAGAGAACCAAACAAACAGGCAAGTGACTTATTCTAAGAGAAGAAATGGACTTTTCAAGAAAGCTAATGAACTCACTGTTCTTTGTGATGCCAAAGTTTCTATTATTATGATTTCAAGTACAGGCAAACTTCATGAATTTATTAGTCCCTCTATCACGTACGTATCCAAATCTGCTTAACCTAAGTTTCTATTAATTCTTCTTTAATTTGTAGTATATATTTTTTTTTCTAATTATTTTGAGGTTGTTTCTATATTTTTTAGGACCAAGCAGTTGTTCGATCTGTATCAAAAGACTGTTGGAGTTGATCTTTGGAACTCCCACTATGAGGTCTTAGCTTTATTTATCCTCTAAATTCTCTAGATTTTTCCTCTTTTTTCTTAAAATCGTGTAACGTTTCTCGTCTAAAAGATTAAATTCTTAGAGAATTAAAAAGTATTTTGATCCGATCTAATTTTTTTTCATGGTCAAAGACGTAGAAATTCTTATTAATAATGAGTGACAATCTTATAACCCAAGATCTCTTAGAGAGAATACACTTTTTTTTTTTTTTTTGCGTAATTAAATGTTTTATATATTTCGAGGTGTTTTCAGATTTATTACTTTGTTAATATTGTGCAGAAAATGCAAGAGCAGCTGAGGAAGCTAAAGGATGTTAATAGGAATCTCCGAAGAGAGATCAGGTAGTAGATACCAACCTAGGAGTTCAGATCTTTAATAGAAATCTATTATAGCTTTTTATTGATTAAAAAATGAAAATAAAAATCTTTTTTTCTTGGTCTCTTTCTTTAATTTTGACTGATATATTATATTAAATGGATGTACAGGCAGAGGATGGGAGAAAACCTAAATGATCTGAACTATGAGCAGTTGGAAGAGCTCAATGAAAATGTGGACAATTCTCTGAAGCTTATTCGTGAAAGAAAGGTTAATTCCAATCAAGGGTTTTTTGCCTTTAATTATCAACTAAAGTTTCTAAATTGAATCAACATAGTTTCCTTTTTCACTCGGAACCTTTGCTCCTCCAGATCTACTTGAATCTTAGCTCGCGTTTAGCCATAGATTTTCGAATTTGTTTTGAAAAATATGATTTGGGTGAAGTTTGGTTTGAAGATGAAATTGTGTTTGGACAGAAGTTTTCAAAACATATTTCATTTTTTATTTTGAAAAAAATATGAAACATGACTTATACCCTCAAGTTTTCAAAACTACCACAAATAATCAACAATACCTTTATAAATAACATTGCATTATATTATCGCAAACCATAGTCCTGTACATAAATAAATTTGGTACAAAATTATCATTTTTAAAATGAACTACATAATAAACTATCACATGACTGAAAAGACGGAACAACATTTTTACAAAATAATAAATGGTATACTCTTTTATAAAATACAAAAGTTTGGGCCAATTTTTTAAAAATGTAATAGTAATGTTTTGGGCATTTGGGGTTTGGGTTTTGGAAATTTGCCAAAATATAGATAAAATCTATGGCCAATTATGTATTTGCTAAAAAAAAATTCAAATATATTTTAGCAAAATCTATGGCGAAACGAGTACTTAATAGTCCACAAAAATAAAAAAATAAAAAAACAATAGCCTAGGTATATATAATATGAATATAGTTGAAGCTTCAATCACTAACTTACTGTTTACTTTGTTTAATTACCTTAAGATCATTAAAATGCAAAAGGGGTACTAGGTCATAATATCTCTATTTTCTTGTTTCTCTTTTTTCTTCTTCAATTTAACTTGTTAAGTAACTGGCATATGCTTAATGACAATTCTTTCTTTCATCTTTGTTTCTCATCCGGTGTGTATTTACATTAGAGCCCTATACCTAGATTCGCACCGTGTAGAGCTCCATTAAGGGAAAAGCGTTCCCTACTAAAGATTTTTGCATATTTAAGGCTCGAACTCGAGACGTCTGGTCAAGGGAAGAACCGAAAAAGGAATTTCTTGACTACCTTTTCATTTCATTTGCTTGTCTTCCAATGTTGGTCATTTAACTTTCTTTATGTATCCTGTATAAGCAATGTATAACTCAGTTTCATTTGTGAAAGAACAGTATAAGGTGATTGGCAATCAGATTGAAACATGCAAGAAGAAGGTAATATTATATATTTGGTTCTCACCTTCTATATATATATTGAGCTTGTTTCCAGTAGGAGTTCTTCCTTCCATTACTTGAGGGTAAATTCTTATTTTTGTTGATTTGCAGGTCAGGAACGTGGAAGAAGTACATAGAAATCTCTTGCTTGAATTTGTAAGTCGTTAAACTTATTAATTCCAGCATATTTATGTTTTTGCATAGAAATTAAATTTGTTTCTCCAATCATCCACAAAACTTTTCCCCAAATTTCTTGATATTGTATAGTTAGAAGCAAAAACATTTGGTTATTGGGGTTTAATTTTAGTACTCGATAGAAGCATTTAATCGAATTTGTGTCCAGCGTGTGATCACAGCCGATACTGCATTTCTTTCCGAAAACGGAATCAAACGGACATATTATTAATTATAAGCAAAATCATGTTGTGTATGTTTTGAATGGTCACATATAGAAGTGACAAACGGTCGGGTCGGGTCAGATATGGTCGGGTCGAAATGGGTAATGGAAAAATGAGTAAATTATCCGACCCGATCCATATTTAACACGGATAATAAATGGGTTAACCGGCAGATAAAATGAGTAACCATATTATCCATGCATGACTTCATATTAGCCTCAAGATCTAATATGAATTTGTTGCCCCTTGCAACAGAAGTATATTACTGAAATAATTTTTCAATAATTGTATTATTCATATTTTACCCATTGTTACCCATTTGGTTACTCATTTTTCTAATGGATAATATGGGAATTATCCATATTCGACCCGGTTTTAAAAAGTAAGTTATCCAACTCATTTTTAATGGGTTGAATTAGATGAATAACTATTATTTTTAACCATCTTGTCAGGTCTAGTCACACATAACTCTTCTTAAACCATACGCATGCATGGTCAAAATCTTCCTTTCCAATTAAGTGCCAATTAACAATAAAAAGGTGTCAATTAACATATGAAAAGCAAGTAGGACTAGAGCTAGTTATTAAGTTGGGAGAAAAAAGCGAAAATATAAATAAAATTCAAAAAAATCAAAGTAGAAAGTGTAGCAACAAGGCTTTAAAGATTCAATACTTGGAGATAGTTATTAAACCGTTTCAAACGGAAAAGAAAAAGAAAAAAATAAGAAAAATGTAAGATTTATCATCATCAACTACTAGGAACTAAGCATAATTTTCTATAGGAAGCGCTTTACTTTTTTTTAGTGAACCAACTTAACATGAAACCAAATTAATCGGACCAGTAAGTTTCGAGATATTAACGACTAATTTTAAATGGTGCAGGATGCAAGACAAGAGGATCCATATGGATTGGTTGAACAAGAAGGAGACTACAATTCTGTGCTTGGATTCCCAAATGGAGGGCCACGCATATTAGCCTTACGCCTTCAACCAAACCACCAGCCAAATCATCATCATCTTCACAGTGGAGGCTCCGATATTACTACTTTTGCTCTAGCTTGAGTAGTAACTGGTCTATGGAAGATTTTCTGCGTTCAACCAATCTACGCAGAGTGAATCGGTCGGCCTTTAGCTTGTTGTAGTATTTCCCTATTATATTGTTTTCTAAATAAGTACATGCAATGTTTCTTAGACATGCATGACTCGACTCTTTAGACTACTCTACTACTTTTGCTTTCAAGTGTTAAATCCTAAAACTTATGTAAGGGTTTTAAACTCAATGTCGTTTTTTTGGGTAAGGGAATTGTCGTATTAAAGTGTTTTTTTGTAGTGTTAAGGCTATGTTACTTTTTCACGTCAATAGTTGTTAGGAGTTCTCTAAAAGGGGAAGAATTTGATTTGATCTCGGGGCTTATAATCAATCTATAAACAATGATCTGTCTTGTCTAGCTAGTTGGTCTCCTTTTTGACATAAAAAATTGTTAGTACAAAGGTCCTGGTATTACTTTCAAAAAATCTAGGAGGACAACTCGCCGAGCCTATAGTAGTTAATCTTGTCAAATTTTATACTAGTGAAAAATATAAAGCACCTGTAGTGCTAGAGAAACTATTATCATTATCGTAGATATTTTTAATAGTATTAGAATTAAACGGGCGGAAAATGGAGCAATATTGACTGTGATGATTCATGTAGCTGATCACTAGGCTTGTTTAGAGAAATTTTACTATGTGAGTCACATAACTAACATTATTTATGTGAAAATAGTTTATTTCTTGACAAGTGTACTCATGTTCCTACTTACTTATTTTAAAACATAAGCTAAAAAAGGCAATATTTAAGGTTTACTCTTTTTCCTAATTAAAGGCTTAATTGGTGGACAATAAAAGAAAACTAAAACATAAAAAGACCTCTTTCATTATACTATTATATTATTATATTACTCTTTCGTAAAAAACTTTTTTATTGAAAATCATGTAGTTTAAGATCCAAGTGAAAATTAAAGGAACGAGCAATCTCTATCCAAATTAAAAAGGTTAACCTACTTTGGTAATTAAAAAAAAAAAAAAAGCAAACCAAGGCGAAAGAATGCATTATGATCTATGCATATTCAACGCAACAAACAAAATGATAAAAGCAATTACCCAAAAATATTTTTATATTTTTTAGCACAAAGTGTATGTTTTCTTCTTCATCGTAGAATCGATCATAAGAAATAAGATTTTCAATAAAAAAAACTTTATTTTTATCAAAGAGCAGAACGAGAAAATCGTTGATCTTGAGAAATATTTTCTTTCTTTTTTTCCTTTTATGGTCTACCAGGTAAGCCTCTAATTAGGAAAAAGAATTGACTCAAAATATTGCCTTTTTTAGTTTATATTTTAAAATAAGTAATTAGAAACATGAGTCCACTTGTCAAGAAATACATTAAACTCACATAAATAATGTTGGTTATATAACTCACATAGAAAAATTTCTCGGCTTGTTTGGGATTGAGACTTAGTTACGTTACTGTAAATTATTAGAAAGGTAATCTTACTTTCTTATAATAAATATGTGAAAGTACGTGAAGTATATTCTTAACCTGGTGTCAAAATCAGGTAGGGAGAATATAATGAAAAGTTTCTTTTCTGTTTTGCAAAAACTTTTATGGAAATCCAATTAAATCTCAAAGATATTGCTTAGTATAATTGACAAATATTTAAATATGTTACTTTATTAGCGATTATGTTTATTGATACTATCAAATCTCAGTTATGAAGGTTCACTTTTTGCGGGCGATTTGCAGTCATGTCCTACATAGCACCCACCTTTTAACCTATATTCTATTTTTAAAAATTATTGATTTGGTAGCCAGCTGACAAAAAATCCGCACTAATATAACCATTCTACCCTTGACATAACATATAAAAATCACGCACCTCTGTGTCTTCTCATATTTGAATCACGTCCGTCTCTTCTCATATTTGAATCACGCACAAAACACTTCACCGATCCTCCGTCTCTTCTCAGATCTCCTCTCCCAAACAAAAATTCAAATTGTAAGTTTTCGAATCGACTGATGTTCATGATACCTGAGATTTTTTGCTAAAGTTTTGGTGAATTTTTTGCTTTATTTGCTAAACAATTTGTTTTTTTGCTAAACTTCAGCACTAATAATATGCTTAAGTTATGTATTGTGTTCTATAGTTTTTTGATGAGTTTTTTCAAAAACTTTGCTGAAGTTTTTCTCCTGGACACAATAGTTTTCTAATGAGCTTTATGAAAAACTTCAGCACAAGATGCTGAAGTTTTTTAGTTCATTTCTAATACTTCAGCACTAAATGTGATGAAGTTTTTCTCCTTGATACAATAGATTTGTCATGAAAAACCTCAGCACAAGATGCTGAAGTTTTTTAGTTCATTTTCTAATACTTCAGCACTGAATGTGCTGAAGTTTTTCTCCTTGATACAATAGATTTGTCATGAAAAACCTCAGCACAAGATGCTGAAGT
>ML354432.1:0-20523 GCA_005239505.1 Nicotiana paniculata
GCATGAGGAAATATTTGGCCACAAATTCGACATGCGATAGGGTTCAATCGAGTAGCATTCTCTCTCGCACTCGTAAAAGCTATCATGTTTAGTTTATGTTTTCTCGTCACCTTAGCTATCGCTATCCTTGAAAAATCAAAAGAGATATCGAAAAAAGGAATACAGAGCTTTTTTGGCTTTTAGAGAGAAGAGAGCGTCGTTTGATGCGATATCCTTAAGACGAAAGATAGATTATTTATATAAATTAATTAAGATTTGGATTGCCATAATTTTGTCACGACCTAAGAACACACAGTTCGCATGCACCATATGCAAGCTATGCTTGAATAAGCATAAATTGTCATTTTCCTATTTAATTATTGCAATGGAGATTTTAAGACAAATGACGAATGTTAACATCGGAAACTGCACCATTATGAACTGTTACACTTTAATTTGTCTTTTATCTAAGATTATAAAGAAGAAGTTACAATTAAATGTTGATTTGTGGGTTTGCTTAACAAATCAAAACGCAGTGCTATCCATTTGAAATTCAAAATATTAAGAAAATTTTGGCTCACCATCTTTCAATTTAAGTTAGATGAATCAGATGGAGTTCAATTGTATAAATGTCCAGTCACTGAAATCCTAAAATTTACTAATGTTTAACTAGAAAATTCAATGAATTACGCATTTAAAAAATTCTCTAGGCCACATTATTATTCACAGTTGTTAAAGAAAAAAAAACAAGAAAAAAGGAACAAGTTGTATAGATTTAAATTTGAAATATTTTGGCCTTTATTGATCAGGATCATGATCTAATCTTAATAGTCAATAAGAACTCTTATTTATAATCTTTTTGGGGGCTTGAGTTCTGTTGTAAATTTATTTATGCTAATAGAAACACCTTTTTTTATTCCTATGTGAACAACACAGTGTTTTTTTAAAATGTGATGGTATTTGGATAAGCGCACTTCGATTATCTCATTGAATATTTACAATCTTTTAACAATATAAGTATCAGAGTAATTCCGTCCACCAATAAGTTTAAGTGAATGATGAAAGAAAATCACCTAATATTTTTTATTTATGTTGGAATTTTGTTCAACATAACCAAATTATTGTAAAACATTATACTGCAGAAAGATTGTAAAAAATTGGATCTAATAACATCAGGGGAGAAATCAAAAGCTAATTATAATAAAAGAACAAAAGAATCATTCTATGATATCTGACAATTATCTCCTAATCATATGTCGATTGTTGTTATAGATAGAGTGAAGGTCTAGAAGGATAGAGTATTAAAAAGGCGAATTACATAGTTTATCCATCAACCTTGCAGCGAAATCCCTGTTACATGCCTCTCTTTCACGGGAAACTTTTACATACTCAACATTTCAAAAGTGTGTCTAAGACACGACACTTTTGTGCTTAACCAATTTTTCAGATAACGTGAAAGTCATGCCCTAATAAGACCGTAACACGTGTCATTGACTTTAAAAAGGAAAAAATATTAGAAATTAAAATTAAAACCCATCTTCTTCATCTTTCCATTTTCTATCTTAAGCACCATTGTTGTTACCACCATGGTTGTTTGTGAGAAGGTTTTCAACACCACCAAAATTCAACAACACTATCTAAACAACTAGCTGAAAATAATCGAGCAACAAATTGAGTTCAATAACCCAATAATTAACAACACCCAATTGATTTTTCAAGCTTTTTTCGATACCCCAAAAATGGTGGATTCTAGATTTTTTCACCAAACCTTCAATACTATTGTTAAAACTTTTAAATCAATTACAAATAAATAGTTTTCACAATATTTGGACAATAGATCAACAAAATCCGCTCTATTTTAGATCTAAAATTGATATGTTCTTTCAAAAATTCGATTTGGGGAAGAAAATGAGGGAAAGGGTGGTGAGGAAGAAGATCAAAGGGAGGGGGAGGGGTCCTGTGGAGAGGAGAGGTAAAAAATGAGATTTTTTACGGGTTTCACATGCTTTTTTTGTCAAAAGTATCTGGTCAAAAGTAGTGTGTCTTAGACACACTTTTGAAAGATTGAGTGTGTAAAAAGCTTTCCGTAAAAGAGGCGTGTAACAGACATTTCGCTGCAAGGTTGATGAATACATTATGTATTTTACCTATTAAAAAAGGTCTAGAGTTTTAGAGTTATTAACAGATTAAATGCTAGCTTGGTGAATTTATTCATCATAAATCATTCCAATGATTGGATTGCATTAGTATAATTGTTCCAATCTCTTATTGAAACGATATAGTAGACCATTGGGAAAATACATAAGTGTTCCCTATCGTCGAAGTTCGAACTATACATTTTTCCTTTTCAGGGGTCCTACTATTACCTACATAAATGCTTGCATGACAGAGTGAGTGTATTTCAAAGTGAGTGACAAAGTGAGGAACAAAAATAAATGCTAAATTTTTATTTTTAATATGCCTTTTATTAAATATATATATATATATATATATATATATATATATATATAACTTTTTAGTTTTTTTTTTCTTTTTTATCTTTCTATCTCTTTTTATAATTTGTTTTCTTCCTCCACCCGACTAGCAACATGGCCGATGCCACCACCGCATTGCAACCCCCAAATTTATCCGCCATTGAAACCCTAATTTATACTCTCCAACCTCTTACTTTTCTAAGTCCTAGTCGCATCCCCCTTTTTCCCAACTCTCCATCAGCTCCCGTCTCTCTCTTTTATGAGGTCTTCCGCCGCCCGGCGACCACGGCCTCCCCCTCTCTCTTTCATCTATCTCCCTCGATGTAACTAGCTTTTTAAGAAGACAATTTTTTAAACAACTCAGTAATTGCATATTCATTCTAAATGATTTGAGAAGTAAACAAATCAGTGAAGGATATGGGGTTGTAGAAAATTTTCCTATTATCGGTCCATAAATTTGCAAGAAAATTAACTAGGCTGTAAAAGAAGTCCCTCACTGGAAAGTTTTCCGACCGTCGAAATTCATTTTTTTCGGTCAAATTTTGCAGAACTTTTATCAGCGGGTCCATCATATTAACAGCAGATCCCACCATTTATGATTATATTCTTCTTGCATAACCACAAACTAAAAAATACTTTCATATTTGATAATACAAAAGAAAAAGGACAGAAAAAAGACAATCTGAAAAAAAAATTATAGTGGGGGTGGTCACGTTTTGGGAAGAAAGTACGTAATTGGAAAAGAGAAGGAAAATAAAAAGAAAGAAAGAAAAATAGAATAGAATATTAAAACAAAAAACAAGGGAAAAAATTAGAGTCAAACAGAGGAAAACAGGAAAGTTGAGCAGTGCAGCGTCACAGGTAGCGCCTTGAGCTGTCTGTGGCGCCAGAACCAGAATACTCCAAGCCACAGCGCCGTAGAGGGCGCCTAGCGCTAGGCAGGGCGCCGGTGGTGTGAAACTTCTCCAACTTCCCCCGGGACACGGTTATTTCGGCTCTAGACCTACCCAACACGTATAAAAGCAAGACTAAACCTAATTTGGAGGAGATCTAAAATACTTTGAAGGAGAATTTACGTGGGAGAACACACACTACGTGTAACGACCCAGTCCGTCATTACGAAAAACATGCATTATAATCGCTATTGTTGACTTGTTATAGATTGGTTATTATTATTGAGGTGTTAGAGTTAAATGAGAATTCAGTAACTTAGTCATTAAAAGATAGCCTTATAAGAGTTGACTTATTGGTAAACGACATCGGAATACGGATTTTATGGCTCGGATAGCTTCGTGAGGTGATTTGGGACTTAGGAGTGTGTTCGGAATATTTTTGTGATGTCCGGTGTAGAATTAGGCTTGAATTGGCGAAAGTTAGTTTTTTGCGATTTCTGGTCGGCTGTGGAAAATAGGATATCGGGGTCGGAATGGAATTTTGGAAGTTTGAACTGGTTCGTAATGTCATTTTGGATATGTCTGCAAAATTTCAGGTTAATCGGAGTTGTTTTGGGTAGTTTCGACATCGTTGGAGGATTTTAGAAATTTCAAAGTTCTTAGGCTTGAATTTGATGTGATTCTGGTGTTTTGATGTTATTTTTAGTGTTTTGAGAGTGTAACTAAGTTTGAATGATCTTATATGAAGTGTTGGTATATTTGGTTGGGGTCACGAGGGGCTCGAGATGGTTTCAGATGGTTAACGGGGAGTTGGAATGCTTTTTGGTCACTGCTATGTTCTATTACTGGTGTTTTCGCACCTGCGGAAAGGGAGCCGCAGGAGCGGACTAGGCTCCGCAGGTGCGAGATTGGCTGAGTGGGAAGCGGTCCGCAGGTGCGACGAATTTGTCGCAACTGCGATGTCGCAGGCGCGAAAAGAGTATCGCAGGCGCGGAAGGAGCATCGCACCTACGAAGCCGCAGGCGCGAGTAAGTGATCGCAGGTGCGAGATCACTGGACAGGAGGTATAAAAACCAGCCTTCGCGAATTTTAGTCATCTTTCTCAATATTTCATCCGGGTTTGAAGTTTTTGAAGGGTTTTGAAGAGGGAATTCGAGAGTTCTTCACCAAGGTAAGATCTTTGGACTCTAAACTCGTTTACATGTGATTAAAGGTCGGAATTATGGTGGAAATTAGGGAAAAGTCAGTGTAAATTTGGGTGATTAGGGCTTGGGAGGTAGAATATTTAAAATGGTGATTTGAGGGGTCATTTGGACTCCGAATTTAATGTTCTTTATATGTACGGACTCGTGAGAGGACGAAGAACAGTTTGGTATAAAAGTTTCTGGATTTCGGGACGTGGACCGGGGGGGTCAGGTTTTGACCGGTTTCGGATATTTTGGTGAATTTTGATATTTTCAATTGGTAATTGTTCCTTAAGCATATATTGATGATAAAAATATGAATTTGGTAGATTTAGAGCACTCGGAGGCCGAATTTAGAGGCAAGGGCATTGCGGAGTAGTGTATTAGCCGGTTTTGAGGTATGTAACGCTTCCAAACTTGGAACTGAGGGTTCGAAACCCCAAACTATTTGATGTTTGATGTTAATTAAGGTGACGCACTTGCCAAGTGACGGGCACGCGGGCGTCTACTGAATATTTGTAGCATGGGTCATCCCATGGCACTGTCTACTGGTTATCTCAGATTGATAATTGTACTGTGAAAGTGGTATTTACCTTGAACGAAATAGAAATCATGCTAAATATAAATGTTAAGGCTTCACGCCGATGTGTTTAGACCGGAATGGTTGATTATTGTTGTCTCTATCTGTGATTATTGCTTTCATGTACTCAGTCCTGTTATAGTATATGTTTCATGGCTCAGTCTCGTAAGTTGCTAGTTTATTCTATATTATCATTGGTTTGATTTGCATATGTTAGAGCATTGTAAGTGAGACTGGAAGGTACTGACTGAGTGAGGCCTGNAGCCCCTCCGGAGTCTATACACCCCCAGTGAGCGCACATATATTCCGGAGATGGATTTCTCCGTGGTTGTTATGTTCCGGAGATGGATTTCTCCGTGGGGGATGGATCAACCGTTTTCCTCAGTACTTAGTGACTGTGTCACTTGTGTTTATGTAATATCCGGGATGGACTTCCCTGGGCCTGAAGGCCGTATTTAGTACTGAGTGGACCATCTTATGAGAGATCGATTAATGAGTACACATCATTCATGATTCCATATGCACTCATGCTAGTATGCAGGGTTACAGACATATCTTGATACATCGTATTTATTTCCTGGTATATTACTTTCATGTCCAATTTATATATTGTTGTTTGAATTGTCAGAGGTTTAGTCCTTCACTACCTCTCAGCCCGTAGTTTGGTTTCGTTACTACTAAGTTGGTGTACTCACGTTATTCCCTGCACCTTGTGTGCAGATCCAGGTACAGAGGAGTTCAGCTCGGGCCAGGGAGCGCATTAGTTCATCAGAGTTGACGAGGTAGCAGTTGGCGACTGTGATCTCGTCTTCTCTTTCCTTTCTACCTGTCGTATTTATTTTCAGACTATGTTAGTCATTTCGTTTGATTTTATTTAGTATTAGCAGCTCATGACTGTGTGACACTAGATCCGGGATTAGTAGGATTTGTTCCTTTGAATTTTATAAACTGGTTTTCCCAAAATACTGGAATTATTATTATTTTATGGATTTCAGAATTTGTTAAAAAGGGGCATTTTATGGGAATTTGTATTTAGTTAGATAAAATGGGTGGCTTGCCTGGTTCCACGACAGGCGCCATCACGACTCCGAAAATGGGTTGTGACAAGTTGGTATCAGAGCACTAGGTTAAACAGTTCTCACGAGTCATGAGCGGGTTTAGTAGAGTCTTGCGGATCGGTACGGAGACGTCTGTACTTATCTTCGAGAGGCTGTAGAACCTTTAGGAAAAATCTCACATTCTTTGAATTCTGTCGTGCGACTCTGTTGAACTCTGAAACTAAACTTGTGTTGTTTTCATTCCCTCACAGATGGAGTACTCGTGCTAATGATAGTGGTGACCAGATCCCAGCAGGACCAGCCCAAGGTCGAGGCCGTGGTCGCGGCCATGGCAGAGGGAGGGGTGCAGCCCGCACAGCAGCCGGGGCAGCACCTGTGGACCCTCCCGTTACTCAGGAGCAGGTCCCCGCAACTGAGATTCCAGCGGGGCAGACTCAGGCACTAGCAGTGCCCATTGTGATTCCGGGTCTTCAGGAGACCCTAGCCCAGATTCTGACGGTGTGCACCAGCTTGGCACAGGCCATCTCCATGTCCACTACTGCTACTACTTCTCAGGTCGGGGGAGGCATCCATACTCCAGCTTCCCGAACACCTGAGCAGGTCACCCAGGGACTTCAGACACCGGGGCAGCCCCAGTGCAGTAGATTGCTCTAGCACAGGATTATGTGGTCCCAGCCTTAGCGGACGATGAGCAACGTAGGTTAGAGAGGTTCAGCAGACTCCAGCCTCCGAATTTTAGGGGTACATAGGGCGAGGATGCCCAGGCTTTCTTGGACAAGTGTCAGAGGATATTACGTACTGCAGGGATATTAGAGGCCAACGGGGTTCCATTCACTACATTCCAGTTTTCGGGAGCTGCACTTGCTTGGTGGGAGGCCTATGAGAGGCGCAGACCCGCTGATGCAGCGCCCCTTGCATAATACCAGGGAGATTGAGTCAATGCGTTCCCAGGAGCGTGTTGAGAGGGAGGCCAAGAGGCCTCGAGGTTCTGGAAATTATAGTGGTGATCACTCGGGAGGTCAGTCCCGGCATAGCAGAGGTAGACCATTCAGGCCTCCTCCGCCAGCCTGTCTAGCTTACAGTGGTGCTTCATCAGGACACGTTCCCCGTAGCTCTCATCCGGGCCGTTCCTCATTCAATGCACTTCCAGCCCAGAGCTCATCTCGGCCACCAGCAGTTCAGGGTTCCTCAACACATAGTTCTTCTAGCAGCTACCCAGGTCCCATGGGTTCCCTTCAGTCCCAATCGCCAATTGCTGGTAGAGGTTGTTTCGAGTGTGGGGATTTGGGTCACATCAAGAGGTATTGTCCCCGCCTTACTGGTAGTTCATTTCAGCACGGGAACCAACCTCCAGCTTCAACACCAGTTACTACACCACCCGCTCAAGCAGCCAGGGGTGGAGGTCAGTCAGGCAAAGGCCGCCCCAGAGTGGAAGGTCGGTCAGGTGGATGGCAGGCCCGTTTCTACGCACTTTCGGGCAGACCAGATGCCATAGCTTCAGATGTAGTGATTATAGGTATTATCTCAGTCTGTCACCGGGATGCTGCAGTATTATTTGATTCTGGTTCTACGTATTCATATGTTTCTTCATACTTTGCACATTTCTTGGATACACCCCGTGAGTCCTTGTTTTCGTCTGTTCATGTGTCAATCCGGTGGGGGATACTGTTATGGTAGACCAGGTGTACCGGTATTGTATTATATCTATTGGGGGTCGGGAGACCCGGCATATCTGTTATTACTTAGCATGGTTGACTTCGATGTGATTTTAGGCATGGATTGGCTATATCCATACCATGCGGTTCTCGATTGTCACGCCAAAACCGTGACCTTAGCGATGCCTGGATTACCAAGTATTGAGTGGAAAGTTTCGGTGGAGTACGTGCCTAGACGGGTGATTTCTTTTCTGAAGGCTCACCGTATGATTGGGAAGGGGTGTGAGTCTTATCTGGCCTTTGTGAGGAATGTTAGTAGTGAGACTCCTTCCGTTGATTCTGTTTCCGTGGTCCGTGAGTTCCCGGACGTCTTTCCAGCAGACTTTTCAGGCATGCCACCTGACAGGTACATTGATTTTGGTATCGGCCTATTGCCTAAGACCCAACCTATCTCTATTCCTCCTTACCGCATGGCCTCAGTAGAGTTGAAGGAATTGAATGAAAAACTCCAGGAACTCCTAGATAAGGGGTTTATTCGGCCTAGTGTGTCGCCTTGGGGTGCACCGGTGTTGTTCGTAAAGAAGAAGGATGGATCCATGCGTATGTGCATTGACTATAGGCATCTGAACAAGGTTACGGTGAAGAACCGATATCCTTTACCCCGTATTGATGACTTGTTCGATTAGCTTCAGGGAGCTAGGGTGTTCTCCAAGATCGACTTGAGGTCTGGGTACCATCAGCTGAAGATTCGGGATTCTGATATTCCCAAGACCGCTTTTAGGACCAGATATGGCCACTATGAGTTTCTGGTTATGTCTTTTGGGCTGACCAATGCCCCGGACGCATTCATGCATTTGATGAACAACGTGTTTCAGCCTTACCTTGATTCATTCATTATTGTGTTCATTGATGATATCCTGGTGTACTCTCGTAGCCAGGAGGAGCACGCTCAGGATTTGAGGGTGGTGTTGCAGAGATTGAGGGAGGAGAAGCCATATGCAAAGTTCTCCAAATATGATTTTTGGCTTGGTTCAATAGCTTTATTGGGTCACATAGTGTCTAGTGAGGGTATTCAGGTGGACCTGAAGAAGATAGAGGCGGTGCAGAGTTGGCCCAGACCTTCCTCAGCTACGGAGATTAGGAGTTTCTTGGGTTTGGCGGGTTATTACCGTCGCTTTGTGGAGGGATTTTCTTCTATTGCTTCACCTTTGACCAGATTGACCCAGAAGGGTGCTCCATTCAGATGGTCCGATGAGTGCGAGGAGAGCTTTCAGAAGCTCAAGTCAGCATTGACTACAACTCCAGGTATTGGCTACAGGTTCGGGTTCTTACACAGTCTATTGTGATGCTTCTAGAGTTAGATTGGGAGCAGTTTTGATGCAGGACGGTAGGGTGATTGCCTACGCGTCCAGGCAGTTGAAGGTACACGAGAAGAATTATCCAGTGCATGATCTTGAGTTAGTTGCCATTGTTCATGCCTTAAAGATTTGGCGGCATTACTTGTATGGGGTACAATGTGAGATCTTCACTGATCATCGTAGCTTGCAGTATCTTCTAAGGCAGAAGGACTTGAATTTGCGCCAGAGGAGATGGTTAGATATTCTTAAAGACTATGACTTAACTATTCTGTATCACCCGGGTAAGGCCAATGTAGTGGACGATGCCTTGAGTCGCAGAGCCGAGAGTTTGGGGAGCCTAGCTTACCTTTCAGTAGCAGAGCGACCGTTAGCAGTTGATGTTCAGGATTTAGCGGGACAGTTGGTGAGATTGGATTTGTCAGACCCTCTGCGAGTGGTAGCTAGAATGGCTTCATAGTCTTCTTTATTTGAACTAAGGCACGACAGTATTATGACTGCCACTTGTTAGTTCTTCAGTAAAGAGTTTGTCGGGGTGATGCCCGGGATGTGACTATTGATGATGACGGGGTTATGAGGATGCATGGCCGTATTTGCGTTCCCAATGTGGATGGTATTCGGGATTTAATATTAGCATAAGCTCACAGTTCGCGGTATTCTATTCATCCGGGTGCCACGAAGATGTACCAGGATCTGAGGCAACAATATTGGTGGAGGCGGATGAAGAGAGATATTTTTGAGTATGTAGCACGGTGTCTCAACTGCCAGCAGGTCAAGTATGAGCACCAGATACCAGGTGGATTACTTCATAGGTTAGATATTCCGGAGTGGAAGTGGGAGCGGATCACCATGGACTTTGTAGTTGGGCTTCCACAAACTTCAAAGGGTTTCGATGCTATTTGGGTCATTGTGGATAGATTGACCAAGTCCGCACACTTCATTCCTGTCAGCACTTCTTATACTTTAGAGCGGTTAGCTGGTATTTACATTAAGGACATGGAGTTCCGGTTTCTATTATTTCTGACAGGGGTACTCAGTTCACATCTCAATTTTGGAGGGCCGTACAGAGAGGCATGGGTACCGAGGTTGAGTTGAGCACTGCATTTCATCCTCAGCCGACGGGCAGTCGTAAAGGACTATTCAGATTCTAGAGGACATGTTACAGGCTTGTGTAATTAATTTTGGTGGTTCATGGGATCAGTTCCTGCCACTAGCGGAGTTTGCATATAACAACAACTATCAATCTAGTATTGAGATGACCCCGTATGAGGCTTTATATGGTAGGGGGTGTAGATCGCCGGTTGGTTGGTTTAAGCCTGGTGAAGCTAAGTTATTAGGCACAGATTTGGTTCAGTATGCGTTGGAGAATGTGAAGTTGATTCAGGAGCGACTTCGCACGACGCAGTCTAGACAAAAGAGTTATGCGGGCCGGAAGGTTCGTGATGTATCTTTTATGGAAGAGGATAAGGTACTGCTGAAGGTATCACCCATACAGGGTGTTATGAGGTTCGGAAAGAGAGGAAAGCTAAGTTCGCGGTTTATTGGTCCCTTCGAGGTGCTTCAGAAGGTTGGAGAGGTGGCTTATAGACTTGCCTTGCCACCTAGTCTATCGGGTGTTCATCCGGTATTTCATGTGTCGATGCTCAGAAAATATGTTTGGTGACCCGTCTCATGTGTTAGACTTCGACACAGTTCAGCTCGAGGATGATATGTCTTATGAGGTAGAGCCGGTGGCTATTTTGGCTCGCGAGCTCAGAAAGTTGAGGTCAAAGGAGATATCTTCAGTGAAGGTGTAGTGGAGAGATCAGCCAGTGGACGGGGCTACTTGGGACACCCAGCGGGAGATACAGAGCAAATATCCTCACTTGTTTGAGACTCCAGGTATGTTTCTAGACCCGTTCGAGGATGAACGTTTGTTTAAGAGGGGGAGAATGTAACGACCCAGTCTGTCGTTACGAAAAACGTGCATTATAATCGCTACTATTGACTTGTTATAAATTGGTTATTCTATTATTGAGGTGTTAGAGTCAATAGGCTTGAAATCGGAATGGTTAAATGAGAATTCAGTAACTTAGTCTTTAAAAGATATCCTTATAATGAGAAAAGTCAACTGAGAGTTGATTTATTGGTAAACGACCTCGAAATGAGGATTTTATGGCTCGGATAGCTTCGTGAGGTGATCTGGGACTTAGGAATGTGTTCAGAATATTTTTGTGATGTCCAGTGTAGAATTAGGCTTGAATTGACTAAAGTTAGTTTTTGGCGATTTTCGGTCGGCAGTGAAAAATAGGCTATCGAGGTCGGAATGGAATTTTGGAAGTTGGAACAGGTTCGTAATATCATTTTGGATATGTCTGCAAAATTTCAGGTTAATCGGAGTTGTTTTGGGTAGTTTCAACATCGTTGGAGGATTTTAGAAATTTCAAAGTTCTTAGGCTTGACTTTGATGTGATTCTAGTGTTTTGATGTTATTTTTAGTGTTTTGAGAGTGTAACTAAGTTTGAATGATCTTATATGAGGTGTTGGTATATTTGGTTGGGGTCCCGAGGGGCTCGAGATGGTTTCAGATGGTTAACGGGGAGTTGGAATGCTTTTTGGTCACTGCTATGTTCTATTACTGGTGTTTTCGCACCTGCGGAAAGGGAGCCGCAGGAGCGGACAAGGCTACGCAGGTGCGAGATTGGCTGAGTGGGAAGTGGTCCGCAGGTGCGACGAATTTGTCGCAACTGCGATGTTGCAGGCGCGAAAAGAGTATCGCAGGCGCGGAAGGAGCATCGCACCTACGAAGCCGCAGGCGCGAGTAAGTGATCGCAGGTGCGAGATCACTGGACAGGAGGTATAAAAACCAGCCTTCGCGAATTTTAGTCATCTTTCTCAATATTTCATCCGGGTTTGAAGTTTTTGAAGGGTTTTGAAGAGGGAATTCGAGAGTTCTTCACCAAGGTAAGATCTTTGCACTCTAAACTCGTTTACATGTGATTAAAGGTCGGAATTATGGTGGAAATTAGGGAAAAGTCAGTGTAATTTTGGGTGATTAGGGCTTGGGAGTTAGAATATTTAAAATGGTGATTTGAGGGGTCATTTGGACTCCGAATTTAATGTTCTTTATATGTACGGACTCGTGAGAGGACGAAGAACAGTTTGGTATAAAAGTTTCTGGATTTCGGGACGTGGACAGGGGGGTCGGGTTTTGACCGGTTTCGGATTTTTGGGTGAATTTTGATATTTTCAATTGGTAATTGTTCCTTAAGCATATATTGATGATAAAAATCTGAACCTGGTAGATTTGGAGCACATGGAGGCCGAATTTAGAGGCAAGGGCATTGCGAGTAGTGTATTTGCCGGTTTTGAGGTAAGTAACGCTTCCAAACTTGGAACTGAGGGTTCGAAACCCCAAACTATTTGATGTTTGATGTTAATTAAGGTGACGCACTTGCCAAGTGACGGGCACTCGGGCGTTTACTGAATATTTGTAGCCTGGATCATCCCATGGCACTGTCTACTGGTTATCTCAGATTGATAATTGTACTGTGAAAGTGGTATTTACCTTGAACGAAATAGAAATCATACTAACTATAAATGTTAAGGCTTCACGCCGATGTGTTTAGACCGGAATGGTCGATTATTGTTGTCTCTATCTGTGATTATTGCTTTCATGTACTCAGTCCTGTTATAGTATATGTTTCATGTCTCAGTCTCGTAAGTTGCTAGCTTATTTATATTATCATCGATTTGGGCTGCATTGCATATGTTAGAGCATTCTAAGTGAGACTGGAAGGTACTGACTGAGTGAGGCTTAGAGCCTAGTTTGAGACAGTTATGAGGTCGGACTGCACACCGCACCGATCTTAAAATCATGCCTTTGTTGGCTTGATATAGCGCTTGGGCTGAAAGGAGCTCCTCCGGAGTCTATACACCCCCAGTGAGCGCACAGATATTCCGGAGATGGATTTCTACGTGGTTGTTATGTTCCGGAGATGGATTTCTCCGTGGTTATTATGTTCCGGAGATGGATTTCTCTGTGGGGGATGGATCAGCCGTTTTCCTCAGTACTTAGTGACTGTGTCACTTGTGTTTATGTAATATCCGGGATGGACTTCCCTGGGCCTGAAGGACGTATTTAGTACTGAGTGGACCATCTTATGAGAGCTCGATTAATGAGTACACATCATTCATGATTCCATATGCATTCATGCTAGTATGCAGGGTTACAGACATATCTTGATACATCGTATTTATTTCCTGGTATATTACTTTCATGTCCAATTTATATACTGTTGTTTGAATTGTCGGAGGTTTAGTCCGTCACTACCTCTCATCCCGTAGTTTTGTTTCGTTACTACTGAGTTAGTTTACTCACATTATTCCCTGCACCTTGTGTGCAGATCCAGGTACATAGGAGTTCAGATCGGGCCAGGGAGCGCATTAGTTCATCAAAGTTGACGAGGTAGCAGCTGGGGACTGTGATCTCGTCTTCTCTTTCCTTTCTACCTGTCGTATTTATTTTCAGACTATCTTAGTCATTTCGTCTGATTTTATGTAGCATTAGCAGCTCATGACTGTGTGACACTAGATCCGGGATTAGTAGGATTTGTTATTTTGAATTTATAAACTAGTTGTCCCAAAATACTGGAATTATTTTTATGTTATGGATTTCAGAATTTGTTAAAAAGGGGAATTTCATGGGAATTTGTATTTGTTAGATAAAATGGGTGACTTTCCTGGTTCCACGACAGGCGCCATCACGACTCCGGGAATGGGTCGTGACACTACGCTTGAAGGAGGCTTCTAACTAGTTTTTCTTCTCTTCTTTTCCTTTAATCTCATAGTTTATTAGTTCTATAGTTTTGGGTGCTACATGAACGTTGTAATTTGAAGCTTGAATTGTTTTTATTATTTTATCATATTGGTTTATTTATTCAATCTTGCGCTTAATTATTTGATTGATTTATCACCAATTAAATACTATCTAAGAATCTAAGATTGAACTCGGGAGAGGGGGAGCAGATTTGTGTTTAAGATAGGAATATACCTAATCCCCTTGCTTGGTTATTATACAGGAATTATTAATGCGTTCTTTTTAATTCTTATTTCATAAGAATATAGGCGTTAGATTAGCTTGAATAGGCAAATAATACTTCGGCAGAAGGCTACGAGCAATATTAACCCTGTCAACCAATAAACCAGATAAATTAATTAGACGATTTAAGTGGAAGACTCAACGGGATTGTTAGCCAACCCATAATTCTAGAATATCGTCTCTCATTGAATTCGTCTCTAAGATTGCAAACTTGTTTTCTTTAATTTCTTAGTTTGCTACTCTAGATTAGTTGTAGTTAAATATTCATACTTTAGAAATCGTTTGAATAGATTAATTATTTAGGTTTAATTTAGTTGATAGTTAATCACAAGTCCCTGTGGATACAATATCTGAACTTATAATCCTATATTACTTGTTGACCACGTATACTTGCGTGTGCGTTTGAGAGTACAAAAATTTTCAGATAGATGGGTATCAAGAAATCAAACTAGAGCTTTAATAAATACAGTAGTAACGAGCTAAAGTGCACGGAAGATATGCAGAATCATTTTGGTGAATCTTCAAACTCCTTGTCACGACCCCAGTTCGCCCTCCGTGAACATGTCGTGATGGCACCTAGTCCCTATAACTAGGTAAGCCTAACAATGCAGAAAAATAACACAACTTGCGGAATAATTAATTAAAACTGAACAACTAAAGAAAAACTGTATACATAAATTCCGCTTGGCATATACAACCCAAAAAATATATGCGGAAGTCTACAATATCACCCCAAAACCCAGAAACGCACGGTAAAACACAAGCTAATAAAAATACACTACACTGTTCTAACTCCAGAATGTCTAAACAACTGAAAGGAAGGAAAAACTTTCCACTAAAGCTGGAAATAGATAGAGACTCCTGGTCTGCGGACGCGGCAGATGTACCTCGAAGTCTCTCCTAGATCTCTCAACCTCGGGGATAGTGCGCCTGGGTGGAGGTACCAGGATCTACACGTGAAAAACATGCGCAGAAGGGGAATGAGTACACCACAGCTGTACTCAGTAAGTGCCAAGCTTAACCTCGATCGGGTAGTGACGAGGAAGGTCAGCGCCCTACTGAGGTTAAACAATATAATAGGAATTTACAGTATGAAAACAGACAGTAATAATGAGTACAACAGTGAAATAAGACAGGTCAAACAAAGGAATAATAAAAATACAAGAACATAGTAAACACGGAATATGTACAGCTCAATAACAATGGTAACAATGAGGATCTCCCAGGATACCGTCTTGTAGTCATTTTCTTAATTGTCCAGTGGATCTCCCGGGATACCGTCCCGTAGTCCATCATATGAATATCCGAAGGATCTCCTGGGATACCGTTCCGTAGTCCCAAAGTAAATATGCAGGGGGATCTCCCGGATACCGTCCCGTAGTCCCAAAGTAAATATGCAGGGGGATCTCCCGAGATACCGTCCCGTAGTCCCAAAGTAAATATGCAGGGGGATCTCCTGGGATACCGTCCCGTAGTCCCAAAGTAAATATGCAGCCACAACAAGAAGATATTCAGAAATAGAGTGCTAAAAATACAGGGCAACAAGTAGTTCTAGCCTAACATGCTTCACGTAGTACAATTAAAGCAACTTAAGCGATTAGGAAATTTAGGGCAACTAGGCATGCTTTTCTAAGATAACATAGACTATAATTGCAAATAGAATAAAACATGTAAGAAAGAAACTCAGTCTAAATATTTAAAGTAAAACCGGATTTTTCAAAAATTTGCACAAGTACGTGATCGTCACCTCACGTACAAGGCATTCAATTACCAAATATCACATCCTAAGGGGAAAGGTCCCCCACACAAGGTTAGACAAGCCACTTACCTCGAACCGACTCAAAAATCAACTCGAAATCACACGTTTGCCACGGGTATCCGACTCCAAATGGCCCAAATTTATTTAAATAAATTTCATATCGTAAATAACATCTCAAGAAACTGATTCTACTATTTAATTCAAAGTTACGACACAAAATTAGGTAAAATGACCAAAACGCCCCTCAGGCAAGCATCTCGGATTCGAATAAATTTTACATTTTCAGGATCCTCGTACTCTCACGAGTCCAGCCATATAAAAATCTCTCTAATCGGAGGTCAATCACCCACTCAAATCCCAATTTTGAAAAAATCTAAGTTCTACCCAAATCACCCAATTTCACCAATGAAAATCTTTGATTTTAAGTTGAAAACATGTTAAATGATGTTAATGATTAAAATAATTGAGTAAAAACCAACTTATAAATGATTTGGAAGGCGTCTTGTTCTTGGAAAAATCGCCTAAGGGTGTTTGAGTTTGAGAAAATATGAAAATGGAGTCAAAAATTCGGTTTAAGTGCATTGCAGGCCACTGGTTGGCATAGGCGAACCCTTCAGAAATTCCCAGCTTTCGCATTTGCGATGGTAGACGTCGCATTTGCGACCACCCTTCGCAATTGCGATCAGGTTTGCCCAGACCCACCTTCGCATTTGCGATGAGTAGCTCACATTAATGCGAAGCCTGCAGATCAGTTACACCCGAGCCCTCGGGGCTCCAAACTAAATATACACACTACCTCAAAAACATCCAATGAACTTATCCGTGTGATCAAAAATCGCCAAAATAACATCATATTCATCGAATTAAGCCTCAAAATCCATGAATTCTATCAAATTTCATAGAACATCAAATTTTCCATCTTAAGTCTGAAACACGTCAAACGAGATCCGTTTTCAACCAAACTTTACAGAAAGGACTTAAACCATACATAAGACCTGTACCGCATGCCGGAACCTAAATACGGGCCTGATACCATCGCTTTCTAATCAGATTTCATTTTCACTTTCCTTAAATATTTTTCAGAAAACAATTTTACTCAAAAATTCATTTCTCGGGCTTGGGACCTCGGAATTCGATTCCGGACATACGCCCAAGTCTCATATTTTTCTACGGACCCTCCGGGGCCCTCAAATCACGGGTCTGGGTCCGTTTACCCAAAATGTTGACCGAAGTCAAATTTATTCATTTTAATATCAAAACTTAGTATTTTTCACAAAATTTCATATTTAAGCTTTCCGGCTACGCGCCTGGACTGTGCACGCAAATCGAGATAACTCTAAATGAGGTTTCTAAGGCCTCAGAAGCACGAAATGAGTAAAAAAACAGGTGATGACCCTTTGGGTCGTTACACTCCTTTTGCAGCTTGTCAGGTCTTATCAATTTGTCTTACATTTCTGTTTAGGAGGGAACCAAACAACTGGGAACTGACACACTTAATTTTTGTATTTAGAGTCATTTTATAGAAAAGAATTTCTAGTGGTTGGTTTATAAAAGTTTACATGTAAAGACGAGGACAATTTTTTCTCTCTTACTTTTTCAATAAAGTTTTCGATCGAAAGTTAATTATTGTATCTATACTATATTAAAAGCATAAATGCACTTAATTAAATGTTGTTTGTATTTTTTATATTTTAAAATAAAATTTACATTGAACAAAATACTCATTTAAGTTATTCTGATTGTTAGGGCTTTTAAATCAACTAAAATTTATTATTGGATCCTTCCTTGTATAAACTATGTATCTCCTTGTATTAACCGCACCAAATCACCTTCTGAAAAGTCAAAGAAAGTACGTTCAACGTTAGTCTATACGAATAGGAAAAAGTAAAAAGCCCGCAGACACACAAAATAGTAAAAATAGCAGGTGCTAGCCAGTTTTCGAATGGGTCATTCAAAAATAATTAACATTTGCAAAATTATTGAAAAAAACCACTATTTTGGTGCAACACGAAAAGTTTCAGCATAATATACTAGAGATTTGTACACCTGTGTATGAACTTCTAGTATATTATGCTGGAACTTCAACATGCGAAAAGTTTCAGCATAATATACTGGAGATTGGAGCACCTGTGTATAAACTTCCGACATATTATGCTTGATCGGTATATTATACTGAAACTTTTATATTTTAGTTCCTTTTAGATCTAAAATTTCAAGCACTTTCAACTAAACTAGGAAAGTTTATGCCATTCAACTAAAACTAGAAAAAAATTCGTCTTTCTACTAAACTAGGAAGATTTTATTCACTTTCAAAGTAAAGTATCATAGAATTTTTCTTTAGTTAATAACCTTTTGAAAAATTAATTCTTCAATAAATATTAGGTAAAAACGAGCAATTTGAATCTTTTTTGGGTATTTGAGTATTTATTTTCTAATAAACTGTTAAACCATACATAATTTTACTTTGTATAAATCCTTTCATGTTTAAAATTAGGGATGATGCATAAAATCTATTCTATCATATGACCCATTTATCAACTACATACCTTTTCTTTTGAGGGGTCCTATTACCCCATGAACTTATTTTAACCATAATTGATTTAATATTATATAATGAATATAATATTATTTAACATTACCATATTACCCCCAAGTCGGGTTTAATTGAGCATATAATGTTAAATCAATTATGGTAAAAATAAATTTAGGGGGTGATAAGACCCCCGAAAAGAAAAGATGTGTAATTGGTAAATGGGTCATAGGATAGGGTGAATTTTATGCATTATCCCTTACAATTATATACCTAAAAATTTCTATAAAAGAAGTTACAATTCCACGTTTTCATTATCAAAATTTTGCCTCGTTCGAGCAGTAACTATAAAATTTAGGATTTTTAGGTTCTTCTTTGGGCAAAAACTTTTTATAGTAGTTGAATTTTGAACTAAAGTATTTATATAAGTGGTTGAATTTTATATTCACGTATTTGTATTAATAGTTAAATTTGCAATTACGTATTCAACAAATACATCTTTATTTTAATTGTTCATAATTGTGATCGTTTCAAATTATATGGTTGAAGATATATGCCAAACTTCTACAATCAACTTATTTTGAGAAGTGTTTTTCTCAAAAGTACTTTTAAAAAAGTGTTTTTGCTGAGAAGCAGTTTGTGTTTGGCTAATTAATTTGAAAAACACTTTTGAACATAATTAAAGAGCTCGTTTAGATTGACTTATTTTAAGTACTTTTAACTCAAAATAACTTTTAAGTCATTTTGTAGTGTTTGGATAAAGTAAAAAAGTGCTTTAAAGCACTTGTTTTTAAGCTAAAATGACAAAAAAAAAAAAGCTAAAAACCAAAAGCTAGAATTCCTAACTTATGGCTTTTGGCTTAAAAGTCACTTACAACAAGCCCATCCTTTTGGCCAAACTTTTGAAAACTGTGTATTTTTCTCAAAAGTGCTTCTCAGAAAAATATTTTGAAAAGAATCTATGTTTTTCTGCTTCTCAAAAACTGTTTCTGTTTCTCCTCAAAAGATTGGCCAAACACTTTAATTTTAAAAGCACTTTTGACCAAAGAAAAAAGTCTGGCCAAACAGGCTAATAGTTTGGATTATTATGATCATATTTCTTCCTAGCACAAACCAAGCAAAATGTTTATAAAACTTACAGCGTAAACAAAGCCAAAAATTTTAAAACAGTGAGAATTTTATCTTTGGAAACATTGGTTAGTGTGGTTTCGAAGAATTATTTTTTAAAATTATCTATTTGGTTATTAATTATATGCTAATTTTGAAAAAATAATAATTTAAAGTACAACTGTAATTTCTGAGGTTCTCGAAATAAACCTCACAAAAATAGAATTACTTAAGGTACCTAACAACCAAATCAAAATATATAAATAGGGCATAGATTACTGCAAAAGAATAACTGAGCCGAGTTTGAGAAATAAAGTTCCTAAAATCGTCGTGTCATTAACCAGTGTTGTTAACACAATAAAAACAAAACAAAAAGCAAAAGCAAAGGTGAAACGATGACATAGACACAACGAAGAGCTAATGGAGTCTGCCTGATCTCTTCTTGACTTGATTTAATATATTGCTGCACCCTCCTTGTTTATGAACAATCACGATTTAGCAACTTACTGTAAAAAGGGACATAACTTACACAAAGGCAGAGATGCTTTTCCTTCTCTCTACAATCTCTGACACTCACCTAATCTCTACACTCAATAAGCTGCTTTCAATGGATACTAATGACAATTCAAGCAGTAGACCTACGACCAGAAATTCCAATAGCCTATATAATAACAATGATAAAGAACCACCTGATATTGGCCAGATACAATTAGATGATAATCCAACAAACCTTCAGCCTCGAACTTTTCTACAAGCACTGGTCAGCAATGATCAGATAATTCACATCAATGAAACTGATCATGCTGAACAAAATATCAACTTGGAGGATGAGAGCCTAAACGAGGGTCAAGATGATGAAATCTTTATCC
>MDKI01149576.1:0-17690 GCA_005239505.1 Nicotiana paniculata
TAATGCAGCAGCAGCAGCAACAGATGATGTACGGTCAACAATACATGCCGTACTACCATCAGAAGCAGCAGCAGCAGATTCAGATTCAGCAGAACGGCTCAAGCGAAGATAATAAGACGATCTGGATTGGTGATCTCCAGCACTGGATGGATGAAACGTATCTTCATTCTTGCTTCTCTCAATCTGGCGAGGTTTACCTTCTCTCTCTCTCTCATTTGCTTATTTAGGTTTTGCTAGGACTTATATGCTTTTTGTGGAATGAAATTAACCTGAATAGAGCGTGGAAATAGGATTCATAAAGTGGATCCTGACTAGTTTGTGATTGAGACGTAGTTTCTAACATACTTCTCAGGAATGTAATGGACCCGAGTAGAGCAAAATGAAGTGAGGATTCATAAAGACTATGGCGTTAGTTTGAGATTGAGGTGTAGTTACTTTCATATTTCAAGTGAACTGGAATAGGGTGGAATGAATAAAGGATTCATAAGTTGATCCATACTAGATTGAGTATTGAGATGTAGTATCTTACGTATGAAGTTGACTTGAATAAAGTAGAATGAATAAGGATTTATAAGTCTTTACTGACTAGTTCTGGATTTCCCCTTCCTCTTTAAGTAAAATAGTGAATCCTCGCTTTCCTAAGATACATAAAAGCAAAGAAAAAAAAAATCAGTAGAAATTACCCCCTTAAATACAACTTTTTAAGCTAGTTATCATGACAATACAAGCACGGATTATGGTGTTAATCAGCTAGTGTGCATGCTACTTAAGCATGCATCTGCGTCGTGCTCTTGGTTGACCAACAACAACAACAACGTACCGGTGTGATCCCACATGTGGGGTCTGGGGAGGGTAGTGTGTGTGCAGACCTTACCCCTACCTTGTGAAGGTAGAGAGGATGTTTTCAATATTCTCTTGGTTGACCACATATCATAAAACATGCAGGTTATTTCTGTGAAGGTCATTCGAAATAAGCAGACTGGTCAGTCTGAGCGTTATGGATTTGTTGAGTTCAATACCCATGAAGCAGCAGAAAAAGTCCTACAGAGCTACAATGGCACTATGATGCCAAATGCGGAGCAACCCTTCCGCCTAAACTGGTCAGCCTTTAACGCTGGTGAAAAGCGTGCAGATGCTGGTGCTGGTTCTGGTTCTGGTTCGGGTTCTGATTTATCGATTTTTGTAGGAGATTTGGCTCCTGATGTTACCGACGCAATGTTGCGTGACACATTCGCCAGTAGATATACATCTGTTAAAGGTGCAAAAGTAGTAATAGATTCAAACACGGGTCGTTCAAAAGGCTATGGCTTTGTTAGGTTTAGTGATGAAAATGAGAGGTCTCAGGCTATGACTGAAATGAATGGTATATATTGCTCTAGCAGGCCTATGCGTATTGGTGTTGCTACTCCGAAGAAACCATCAGCAATGCAACAATATTCTTCACAAGGTATGAGATATTGTATCCTGTTTTGCTGCAAGTCATTTGCTACACTGAGTATAGTGAATACTGAATCTGATTACCATATCTTTCTGTAGTTTATAGTCCCTCATTGAGCTGCTTTCAACAGGGCCATTGTTAATAAAAAAATTTACTATGTCGACATTTCTATGTCCTAGTGTTCTTCAGTTATAGTTCATATATCTCAGTTTTACTTGTTTACTGTTTTCCATTCACTGTGAAAATTTTCAACTTGAGTATTGATCAACGCAGCAGGACATTTAACTAGGCCAGATATTTCATACCAATGTGCCTGCAATTTATGTTTGATGTCAAAAAATTGGATGTTATTCTTGTATTTTCTTCCCGAGGTGTTGAACTAGTGAAGCTCTTTTTCCAGCTGTGATATTAGCGGGTGGACATGCATCAAATGGTGCTGCAACCCAAACTTCCCACTCTGATAGTGATTTGTCAAACACAACAGTGGGTGCTTCTCCCTTTTGTCAAGATTGGTCCTAGCTAGTTACTCAATTAGCTCTCTAACTTTTGATCTACTGTAGGTTTTTGTTGGAGGACTTGACTCTGATGTTACCGACGATGAACTCAGGCAGTCATTTAACCAGTCTGGCAATGTGGTCTCTGTGAAAATACCACCCGGAAAAGGATGTGGCTTTGTACAGTTTTCGGACAGGTAATGAACGATATTGCTAAACATGATTTTAGATAGTTCATGTTTAACTGAGGAAATTAGTATAATGTATGGGTATATTAGGCAATGACTGAGAACTGACTCTCACGACTGAGGAATAATGGGGATAGATTGGTGAAGTTCAAGAGTTTTTTTTTTCCGGTACCTACTAAACTATCAATGAGTTAAAATGGTTGGAGCTTTTAGGTCAGTTATTAGTTTAGCATATTTGTTAGTATTTTGTTTGGTTTTGTATTGTTTGTGATACAGCTAGAGAATCTGCAACCAGATTTATCAGGAGGAATGTACTGATCATGACAACTGATTTGAAAGAAAATGTTTTACCTGTTAACTAGCAACTGAATACCTGAGAAAGAAGAAAAGGTCCATGGACTCACTCACCTGCCAGGTTATAGGTTCACAGTTTGATGAAGAATTTTATCTTGGTTACTAAATGTGACTTTTATCTTCCGTGGTTGAATAAAAAGGAAAACATAGTTTTTGGATCCATAAGAACTTTTTCTTTGGGCAGAGTTAAAACCTTGCGCCATGCTCTCGGGGATTTCTCGGTTATGAAAAAGATTTCGTTTTTGGTTATGAAATAGTCCTATAGTAGAATATATCACTATAGTAAGAATATATCTTTCATAACCTGCTTGAAATCACTAGAATAGGTAATCATATTATCAAACCTAACCAACAGTAGTAAGATGAACTTGCTGCTTGAACTCACTGATAAAATGAAGCGGTTACACATGTATATATAGTGCATTTTTGGTTATTTCAATGTATGTTTACTTGAAGCTTTCAAATGCTAAACGTTGCATAACTTACTTGCCTCTTATGTTCCATAGGAGCGAAGCAGAGGATGCGATACAAAAGTTAAATGGAGCAGTTATCGGGAAGCAGACGGTTCGTCTTTCCTGGGGTCGAAATCCAGCAAACAAGCAGGTATTTACCAAAATGGTAAATGTGATATCTGAAAAGCTTTTAGTTCAAATATTAAGTAATTTTGTGCCAACATCTGTTTCATGGAGTCTCCATATTTGCTGTAAAGTTTTCATAAATTCTGTATTTTGAGCAAAATGAGAAGAAGGGAAACAATGCTTCCCAGAAAATCCTACTAGTGTTCTGCTTTTGTATGCTGATGAAAGCTCCCTTACATCGTGTATCTCTAATAAGCCACTTGCCAAGAAAGCAAAATGCTGAAAAGTTGACATATCTATGTTTTTTGTTAGTGTGTTTCCCATAATATTTATTTGCATACTCAGTTCGCAGAAATATGTTATCCAATTGATAACTGTTGCAGCAAATACAAATATTATTAGGCTGATGTTTCAATAGCCCTGGAACATTAAGCAATTCACCTGATATATTATATTCTTAATGATGTACCTAAACGAATTAAAAATTCATTTTCTGTGTTACCTTTTATTATTGATTACATTAGATGCTTTCTTCTACAATCTTTCTCACTGGTTCTGGAGGATCTTCTGTAAAATAACATACTTATTTATATTACTATAAGGGGCGTGTGATTGCATTACTAAGATGTGATAATACCTGTATAAAACTCCACATTAGTAATACGATGTCTGGTTACCTTTTGAAACTTGCATAAGATTCAGCATTATATGATACTATATATTGTTTGGTTGGCTTTTTTGTTGCCTGCTGAATTAATACCACACCTGCATAGGTTATGCAAAGATCTATGTATTATTTTAGGTGGGATAGAAAGTGTATAAGAATATGGGAATTATTAAAACATGGAAAATCCATTTCAAATCCAGCGGGAGGTCTTCGAGCCTTGTTACGGACTAAAGTCCTAAAGAAAAGCGACCCTAATCCCTCCCCAGCCCAGGTCAAACTCAAAAAAAAAAAAAAAAAAAAAACACATTTGTAATCTCTCCATTACAACTCATGCATTATTAATTTCTGCATTACATTCCCATCATATGAATCCCTGCATTACTAATCCCTATATTTTAATTCATGCACTACTCATCTATGCATAACTTGTCTCAAAACCAAGTTGGCCCCTTTCTGTTTCTTGAGTTTTCCCACTATTATATAATTGAAACTTTTAGAGCTTAAAAGTGACAATTTATGCATCTTAGCTCTTTATTAATAGTTGGCCTATATTTTTGGATTTTAGATTCCATGAAGGTTCTTCATAAAATGTCTGTATATTCAACTTATATTTACTCCATTGTTGGCAGTTGAGGACTGACTCTGGTAGTCAGTGGAATGGGGGTTATTATGGAAGGCAAAATTATGGGGGGTACGGATATGGTGCATCGCAAAGTCAAGATTCTAGCATGTATGCTGCTGGAGCAGCTTATGGGGCATCTTCTAATGGCTATGGCAATCACCAGCAGCCAGTTAGCTAGCTGAACTATGGTCTGAGTGTGCTATTTAGTTAGAGTTTGGCCAACTTTTTATCTCTTATAATTTTTATTTCTGGTGTGTTATTTAAATTGATTTACAGGTTATCAGGGTTTGATGAAGATTTTTAGCTGTATTGCCTTTATTATTTGATGAGTGGTGAACTTATTTGTCACATGTTTCTCCTTCTTCTCTCTTATGTGTCTCTGTTCAGCATTTTATCTTTGATTGACTTCATAATATTTACAGGGTAGGATCAAACAAAGAGTAATGGCAAACACAACTTTTAACACACGGGGTTTTTGGCTCAAGTATTTTGGAAAACATTTTCCTATGTAACAATACTTTTCAACCTATCCTTAATAGGGAACAATTAGCGGGAGCTTAGTGCATCAGGCTGCTCTTTTGCCTTACTAGGGAACAACATCCCAGGCGCAAGATCAGATGCATAATCCTTCAAACAAACTATAACACGAACAACCTCTGATTCACTGGTAGAAGCAAGCATCTCTGGCCGACCTTGGATATCATACAAAAATGGGATGTTCTCATTGTGAACTGGTACATTCTGTTGTACATCATCGGCTTGATGCTGGTCATTATCGTCATCATAAGAGTCAAGTATCTCATCCCACTCATATATGTCATTCGGGGCATTACTGTCAGAGTCATCATCCCCTTTATCAGCAATATCAACTTCTCTACCTAAGCCTGTATTTCAGAAATCCTCAAAATCTCCGGCATTTCTACCTGGGCCTGTATTTCAAAAATCCTTAGAATCTCTGGCTCTGAATTTTGAACATAACTTGGATTGTGATTTGTCAAAGGAATCGAGAATTGCCATTGAATGTTGGGGTTTTGCATCCGTACCCATTTTTTGTGCCACGTTTTAACTTATACCCGCTTTGTAAAAAAAATTACATCCGTACCCGCTTTTGCGCATAACTTCAGCATGCGGGGCTGAAGTAGCAAAGGCAATCACGCAAAACTTCAACATTCTAGTAGACGAGCCTGAAGTAGCTTGCGAACTTCAGCTCTAGAGCTGATGTTTTTGTCTTTGTAAATGGGGAACTTTAGCATACGGGGCTGAAGTTCCCCAGTTATAAAGACAAAAACTTCAACATACGGGGCTGAAGTTCCCCCAGCTACACTGGGAAACTTCAGCTCTTTTGTCTTTGTAAATGAGTTATAAAGACAAAAACTTCAGCATACGGGCTGAAGTTCCCAAGTTATAATGACAACAATTTCAGCATACGTGGCTGAAGTTCCCCAGTTTACAAAAACAAAACTTCAGCTCTAGAGTTGAAGCTCTCTAGAGCTGAAGTTTTTTCTTTGTAACTGGGGTACTTCAGCCCCGTATGCTGAAGTTGTTGTCTTTATAACTTGGGAACTTCAGCTCTAGAGCTGAAGTTCCTAACTGGGAAACTTCAGCTCTAGAGCTGAAATTTTGTCTTTTTAACTAGGGAACTTCAGCCCCATATACTGAAGTTTTGTCTTTATAACTGACGAACTTCAGCTTAACTGGTGAACTTCAGCTCAACGAGGGAAAGAAGAGCTGAAGTTATTTAAAAAGTGGGTACAAGTTAAAAGTTTTAAAAAAAGCGAGTATAGGTTCAATGGGGGCGACCAAATAGGGTGCCCCGTGCAATTTTTACTTGAGTTTTGGCTTTGTAGGAAATTGATAACTGTACTCTAAATTGCAACGGGAAGATACTAAAAAAGGGCAGCCCGGTGCACTAGGAAGGGCTGAACTACAAGGGTCTATTGAACCTCTGGTCACATGACAACAATTTTAGTAGTTACGCCAAGGCTCCCCTTCCAACTTTACCAGCAACGGGAAGATACTAAGAAACTAATACCAGCATATTTCACAGGTTGTCGCTCTACTCCAAAAACAACAAGGACATCAATGAGAAAGAAAAGGCTCGAATTTAAACAAAATTCATATTTATTCTCTGGTTTACAACACAGCACAGTTCACAGTCTTTATTCTCTTGCACCATATACATGGAGACGACGGTGGTAGGGGACGAGGGCGAATTACAAGTCCTTTATTTGAGTTGCATAATCCAGGATTTGATGGAAATGGATGAGGCTAAGATATCCCTATCATACAACCAACCTTGCCAAATAAGATCTTCCACGTAAAAGTGAGCTTTTCTCCAAGCCAATGCTCTCTTTTCAGTTGCAATTCTAAGTCCGTTAAATAATTGTTGGGATACAGGATACTGGTTGTACTTAATCAAAGTTGTCGATGTGCACGGGAGTTGTGTCATCAGCCACTGCAAAATGCCCAACTGTTCGAGCAAAGAACACCATTTGTTGCTCAAGAGTGTATTTTATGCTCTCCGCCTCTGAAAAATTTTGTCAGTTAGGAACTCTCAGAATTCCATGCTTTAATTTGAACATGATATCTCAGACACTCATTTGATTGCTTTGGGCATGGACAAGCCACATTAAAAAGTAGCATCATAAAATGTTTTATCAGTGTGAAGAAATGGTAGAAGTAAACAGTATATAGACGCCCTAGAGGTAATCTATATACATGAACTTAGCTCTCACCTTCCCAAATCCATGAGATTCTCCTTCATATTCCACATGAGCTACAGGTAACCCCTTTTTCTTCAAGGCCTGGTAGATTTTCCGAGCCTGCTCTGGCTGGACAACCTGTAAGCAAATATTACTATTTTCCTTACAAGGAACTTCAATAATTGCGCAGTTGCTTGATTCGAGATACTAGCTTTTTGTTGGAAAACGAAAAGTGAAGTTTGGAGCTCTGTTGAGATCGAAAATTATAAACGGGGTTCAATTTTCTTTCTTGAAAGGAGTCAGTTTCCCACCAAGCCTTGACTTACCCAACAACGGCAGTTTCCTACTGTTAATAATGCAGAGCAAAATGGAAAGAAAGGCACAAGTAGCAGTAGCATACCGTGTCTTCTAATCCTTGGAACAATATTATGGGGCAAGAGAAATGATCAACAAAGTTGATAGCGGACCGCTCATATAAAGCAGTTTCGTTACCTGTGTCAGGAAAAGAATACTAAATTTTGCTTAAAAAGAGATGTAACTATTCAGTAAGTTGTGAATCAGTGTTACCAGCAAGATTAAGGATATAGCGGGGTTCAATTTATGCATCTTATCACTCAATGACTTCAAATCAGCAATCTGTTAAAACAGCAGAAAACGTGTTACCTCGAGACTTGATTCCATCAAAACTTGTTTTCCCCAGTCCAATAGAGAAGTAGATAGGAGGTACAATTTTATGACATAGAGAGCTGATACGTGGACCATAAGGTAAGCGCCTAAGCGGTGCATTCCATATATTCTTTTCCTTATATTCAAAACGAGATGCAGACATAAAAAATAATATAACAAGCGATTAAATTGAGCATATGATTAACCATCACTTAAACTTCTAATTATGCCATCTCATTATCCTATTCCCCAGTTTTTACCCTCCGCATATGCTCACGTTATGGCTCAGGGTGAGAACAAGGTAAGGATTTACAGCAATAAGCATTTTACTTTGTCTGAGCCTAACACTGAATATACTAATAAAAACCATGCCCTCCTTGATACCAATTGATGTTGCATATTGACTTACTCCAAATAAAGAAGCTCCAGCTCTGAATGTATCTCTGAAAGCAAGAGAAGCTAATGTTGTGTAACCACCAGCAGAACAACCAGTTATGCAAAGGCGCTTTTTATCAACCTTCCCCTCATCCACCTTAATAAACAAGTATCTTTGTTAAACCTTATTTGTTATTTTTCTCTTTTCTTTAAGGTAGGGGATGCAGTTAATTCAACTTACCAAATATTTAGCACAAGAGCAACAATCATTGACGTCAACAATTCCCCACTTCCCCAGAAGGTGTTCTCTGTACGCCCTGCCATAACCTTGAATTTGGAATTTGTGAAGACTTAACTATGTCATGTATAGAGAGGGACAAGTAAACTCTAAAAACTTAATGGAGTGTAATGTAGTAGAACTGAACAGACTGAAATATAGGATTAGAAAGTTTATAGTAAATCAGATACAGTTGAATTTGAAAACCAATAAATAACAAAAAAAAAATGTCTGAATCTAAAAAATATGGAAGTAAGATGGAAAATAAATTGCTCAAACTCTGATAACATACCCGAACTTCCTCCATAATTAACATCCACGAATGCCCATCCTCGACTAGTCCAATATTGGATGCTAAGATTTAAGGTTCCATGTGCCTCAACAGATGGCCCTCCTGTAACATACATGAGCAACAGTTCAAAATCAGTTAAGTTCGCGCATACTCAGAATGAAAAAGAAGATTAGTGAAGCATGGTGAAAACAAGGCAATTAATAGTGTCGGAACAGGAAAATAGAAGTCTAACAGAATAATGTCATACCATGGGAATTTAGAATCTTATATTAGATTTTAACCTTTGCAGGTTGTTTTATTATGTTAGAAGTTGCAGCAAAAGTGAACCTTAAAACAGGGTTAAGTTTTACTGTTGCTGTTTTTCTTTTTTCTTTATTTAAAACTAAACCATGGTTTAACTTACGAGAATAGAGTTTTTCTAATTATTTCCTCTCTTGGATACTCCCATATTTTACCTGCTTTACTTCCAGATAGTTTTGTAGCTGTATATATGTATACTTACACAGACATGCACACACAGTTATCTGGATAGCCTTGTATTTAACATAAACATGCATGCTCGTGCTCAATGGTTAGTAGACTTGTAGAAAGGTCAGTGGTTGGAATTTGTTCTTGTTATTACTGACAGAAAGCAGCTAAGAAGACGACAAATGCTTTGCCTATACAATAACTATTGACAGCTCCATTCACTACTCTCATATTTTGACGATGTGAAACTGGCCAACAGCACTGCCATGTAACAAGCTTTTTCTTCAGCAACTTAATAGTTAAAATATACAATGCTTAGTTTCTTAATTTTTCAACGCTTTAATCAATGTCATAGAAAACCAAATTAGTACTCAGTGCATAATGAAAATACAACTTTAAGAAAATACAAATTATTTACCATGGCTTTCCAGCAATAGTGGAGGCTTTTCGTCTTCACTGCCCTTATAATCTGGATTACATGGAGGATAGAAATATGCATAGGCATTCTGACCAGCCACAACTGTTGGAAATTCAATAAGCTCGGGCAAGCTAAAATATGATATGTACTTGCCACTGTCTGAAGAAGACGACCACATGATACTGAAATCAACAACCTTTGACATATGATCATCTAGTATGACCTGTTGCAAAGCATGGACTTCATGAAGTCAAACTGTGGGAAATAATTATTTGAAAATGCCACCACTACAGAAAAGAACAAGACATAACTTTTGCCAAAGAAGTAGGAAGAAGCGAAGATCCGCGCTCAATGTACAGGATCTGGCCACTTGCAAGCTAAACAACATTTTAAGCAGACTGTTACACTTTCTGAATGTTGCACCAATTACACAATTTCAACGATATAAGCTGCAACTTACAATATTTGCTATGTAAGTGAATGGAATATCAACTGAACAGAAAGACTTCTTAGCTTGATTTATAATACCAAGATATGACTTTCCATGTTGTCTGCAAGCCATAATGGATAAACCAATTTTATTAGAAGTGTTAACAGAACACTCCAAGAGAGGCTGGGAAAATAATGAAAAAACTGGGATACTATTGAAATGGAGAGAGAGACCTGTAGCTGTAGGCAATAATGGTTGATTCGTCTTTTCCCTCAATGATGTCATAACATCGGTTTCCAAAAACCCAAAAAGGCCCTGTGAACTCAGCATTCAAAGAATAAATCGCAAGGACCTTATTTTTATCTTCAATCTAATGTAGAAGCAATAAACAAAGATGAACTATCACCAATACTACAAAGTGCAGATTTTGCAAACTCTTAAGGTTTAATGTATTTACCCATTTGTATATGTTCCAAAACCCTGTATTCCTATCTGTTATGAAAAACAATTCCCCTGCAATAATCCGAGGAGGTTGCTTCAATATTCAACATCATAAGACTAGCAGTTATTCTGCTTTTAGAATGGGAGTAAACAGCAGAATACTGCTTAAAACTTATCCTGCCTTTGGACGACCACAGAGGCTCAGTTGGCGATTCCACGAGAGAAGGACAGGCACCAGCAACTACTACTCGCTTGTCGATGTCTCTATATTTGGTTAATTCAACCAATTGTTAAACATTTACAGCAAAATTGGATCAATGTGCATGAAACAAAAGGGAAACCTTCATCTTTTTCAGTTAAAAATTGAAGCGTCTTGCAGTGTGGACAACATCTAATAAAGAGAGAATGTAAGAAAACTTCTTTTTATTCAGTAGAGAGAATGTAAGAAGACTTACTCACCCGTTCTCAGATATATAACCGACCCAAAGCTCTGCTTTATCCCAATGCATGTTTGGGTGGCTCCATTCGATCCAGGCCAAACGTTCCCTTTTTGGATCCACCCGCGGGAATGCATAGAAGTCATTCCCACTAATCAACACTTTTGGTTCTGAAATTCATGAATAAAAGCAGACACAGCAAATCAAGCATTCTCCATTTCGGCATAAGATATCAATGTATTCTAAATACTTCTAAGCCTTTGCCATTTACATACCTTCGGTGGTGTTACCACTAAGGGAAACACTCACAATCTCTGTAGTTGGCTGTGCATCAACCCCACGATGATCTAATCATAGACAGGAAAGGACAAGAATATACAGTTACAACAAACAAGACTATAGAGAAAAAAATCCTAATATAAAAACTATAACAACAAAACATATACTGATTAAAATTAAAGATATATGTACCTTCTCTTACAGCAATGTAACGATTTAAACGTCCATCAAAGACCCCATCAGCATACCTCACAACAGGTCCCCATAATCTGGAGTTATCGGCACTGGACTCAAACCTATGATTAACAAACTACAATTCAATCTGTCCCATGGCTACTACTTTTGTGAAAAATAAAGAAACTTGCTACTTTTTATGTCCAATCTATATGACACTATTACTATATGGAGAATTAAACTGGTTTCTTTTTATATTATACAATTTTTTAACATTTTCTAAGTAATTTAATAATAAAAGAATAGTGATTTATAGCACTCGCCATCACAAATCATTGACATTATTTGATTCAACACAAGGTTTAAGAAAAAATAAAGATTTTTCCCACCATCAGCTAAGTATGCATAAAAAGTACCTTTTGCACCAAAAATGTTGTTTTGTTCTACAACAAGGTGTGTTGATGAATGAAAATGTAAAAATTAACTAGTTTACAAATATATATCAAGTTGACACATCTTTTTTGGAAAATGAAAAAATCTCAAAAAAATTAGGAACAACAACAACATACCCAGTTAAATCCTAATGGGGTCTGGGGAGAGTAGAGTGTACGCAAACCTTACCCTAACCCGAAAAGGGTAGAGAGGTTGTTTCCGGGAGACTCTCACCTCAACATAAGAGACAATAATACCAGAAAAGAAACAAAAGAAAACGCTTGTAACAACAAAAGATGCCAAAAAGAAAATAACAGCAATGAATAAATGAAAGGACAATAACACAAAACTATGCAAAACAACAAGGTGAACACAACATACACCGCTAACAAACCTAAACAAAACTCTATCAGACTACCCGGTACAAAGAGGGAAGAACTCTCGACCACCCTAATGCTCGACCTCCACATGTTCCTATCAAGAGCCATGTCCTCGGAAATCTAAAGTCGCGCCATGTCCTTCCTGATCACCTCGCCCCAATACTTTTTAGGTCACCCTCTGCCTCTTCACGTACCTGCCAAGCCAACCGCTCACACCTCCTAACCGGGGAATCTATAGTTCTCCTACGCACATGCCCGAACCACCTAAGCCTCGAAAAATTAGAAAATCTGGTTTATTTTACAACAACAACAACCCAGTTAAATCCCACCCGGTCTGGGAGGAGGAGGATAGTATGTAGGCACATCTTACCCTACCTCAAGGGGTGGAGAGGCCGTTTCCGAAAGACTCTCGGCTCAAGAAGATTAATAGCAAATAATCTGAACTGGAACCGAAAATTAGATGTTTCTCATAGTATTAGCAATTAATAGCAAGAAGATTATTTTTGCAGACCTGGAGAAGAGAGAAGGTGTTTGTACAATCTCTGATCATCAAAATTGGAGAAAACAAGTAAATCTCCAGAAACCCGGAAAGAGCCACCACCATATTCTTGAACAGTGGTTCGAACATTGAAGTCTTTTGGTGTAATATCTTCTTCACCTTCTTCTTTAACAAGCACTGCTCGTCCTGACTCAGCTGGGCGAGTTTCTAGCCACATTAACTGGCCATTTGAGTCAACAGTGAAACCTTCTAGACGCTTCTCTGAACCCGAGACTATATCTGCTGTGATTGGTGACTTCCATGATCCATATGCTGCACTCATTTTCACTACTTTTGAGTTTACTGTATCTGCTTTTTGCTTTTGTATTCAAAATCTTGAATGTGAATTATAAATCTAAGGTTGTTTGGGATCAAGTAGAAGAGTTTGAGAATCTGGCCACTAGCTCATAACTAGTGTAGTAGTTATAGCAGAACAAATCTCAAGATGTTCTGAACGGTCAACGTGGCTTTGTTATAGAACAGTTAGGCCCACATCCTTTTACAAATATATTTTTATAGCTCGTTTGACCAATATGCAAATATCAGTTTATTTTGAAAATATTTTTCTCAGAAATTCAAAAGTAGTCGCATTTATAAGTGTTTATTCAAAAATAGCGACAGTTTCAAAAGTAATCGATATTAAACCAATTTTCATGTAAAGATAAATTTAAACGAAAATACTGTTCAAAATCAAAAAATACTCCAGCATAATATATTGGTTCAACATAATATACTGGAAATTCATACACAAATGCTTCAATCTCTAGTATATTATGCAGTAACTTTTCATGTTGCAGCAAAATAGTGACTATTTTTCAATGACTTTGTAAACGCTGACTATTTTTGAATGACCAGTCCGAAAACTGGTTAACCCGTGCTATTTTTACAAATACTTTAGGTGAGAAGCAGTTTGTGTTTGACTAATTAATTTAAAAAGTACTTCTGAGCAGCAATTAGTGTTTGACCAAACTTTTAATACTTGCTTCTGAGTCTATTTTTCTCAAAAATACTTTTCAAAATAGTGTTTTTAGAGAGAAACTACTTTTTTTTGCTTCTCCAAAATTATTTCTACTACTCCTCAAACACACTTTTTTTCTTCCAAACAGGCTATTAAATATTTGGAATTCAGTTGTTTCTTGCCTTGAAACTCTTTTTCTAATAAATAAAGCTACAAATGTTATTTTAATGAAGAGATCTACAAAAAACACACATATAAAAAGAACCTGGAGGGGTCATATTCTATTCTTGTAAATGAAATGAACGTAAGATATCATTTTCTGTTGGAGGTCTTGGTTCTATGTTCCATTAAATAACCTTGAAAAGAGAACTTTTTTTCCATTAGCCAGTATCTTATTTTGTACTCTGATCCATAATAAGTGATCTTGATTTTTTTATTTTATCGAAAATAAATATCATTTTACATAATCAAGAAGGAATTAATTTTATTTTTCCAAAATTTGATATTATTTACATATTTTAATATGTCAGGATAATAATTAATTAAGAATAATCTAGTGAATACATTTTTTTTCTTTAGAAATTTTATGTCAAAAGCTAAAAAATTGCTTATTATGAGCGATTAATTTTGTAGTGGTCAATTTCAAGAGGTCTTGGTTCTATTTCCATATATAATAACCCTTCAAACGAGAATCTTTTTTCACTGAGCAATGTTTGTTTTGTAGTGGTCAATTTCAACCTTAAAACAATGATTATGTCATTTTACCTTTTTTCAGTTAAATAACAGACTTAATTTGTTGAAAGATTAGAACTCGATTTATTACAGAGTAAGCAAAAATTAAAAGATAATATTGCAAACTTGTTTTTGAAACTTTCAAACAAACTCCATACATTTCTTTGCTACTTCTATGCATAATTTGAGTTCTTGCTTGCTGCTTTTCATAACTAGAATATCGACAAAGAAAGCCTAAATAATCATCAACTATTGAAGCTGGAGACAGTAAACTTTCTGTAGACTTGTGCAACACATGAGGAAATTCAGACTTCGAGGGGGAGCCTAAGTTATTGCCATGCGACCAGGAGGTCACGAGTTCATGCCGTGGAAACAGCCTCTTGCTGAAATTCAGGGTAAGGTTGCGTACAATAGACCCTTGTGGTCCGGCCCTTCCCCGGATCCCGCGCGTAGTGGGAGCTTAGTGCAACGGGCTGCCCTTTTATTGGGAGATAAGGGAATAGGAAGGAGGGAAATGAGAATTGCTTACACCTATTGTGTGAGACTTTCACAAAAACCACTATACTGTAAGCCTAGGTGATTTTACACCTACTTTGAGGAAGGACGAGTAGATGCCAAAAATGAAGGACAAATAACTCACTTCCCATTCGCTTCGCCGTGCAGGTTTTGTGGCTAAGACAAATTGAGGATTCAAAGGGAGAAAGTAGCAGAAATAGAGGCCCTTAACTATCGTCACCTCAGCTGCTCAATCAGTTCCAGAGAGCACTGCATTCCAGCTCAAGTGCACAAGCCTATCTCATTCAAAGCATCATGTTCACCATTCATATCCAACAGACCAAAAGCATCAAATACAGAGATGCATTCCTGCTAAATTGAAAAACTTCTGCATTGTAACTTTCTCATGCTTATTGATAATGATAACTTGTAGCGTGAGCAAGCATCATAACTATGAATTGCTTGGACTTTCAGACATTGAATGTATCTGGTTATCTTTGAGGTTGGCCTGACTAGTATTCAACTCCCTATGAGGAAAGCGATGCACAGCGATGGATGCCTGTAAAAGAATTAGTTTTGGCATCCAATCTAGTAGAATGTCATGATTCGATATAAAGCACAGCTGAAAGGGAAAGGATTAAATAGGTATAAAATCTTACTTTTTTTTCCACCAACAGTCATGGAAGAGAGAGATTAGGATCTTCTTCATCCGAGTCAAACTCAACCTGGAAACAAGTAAACAGTGCAACCCAAATTAGTTTTACATGGACCTTATCAAACCTTCATTCAACTTAAAGCCATATACTTAAATAAAGAGAATTGATTAAATACCAATCAAAGTGATAAACTTCTAGTTATAATTTAGCAGTATGAGAAACAATGTTGCTTCGCTTTATGAAACGCAAGAGAATAAGTTCATCACAGTTTCGTGCTTCAAATGAAAAACTCACATTTTCATCCTTATACCACTTCCCATGGCCATCACGCTTCCAGCCAGCAGATGTGAACTTAAGCTCCTTCTCTTGTCGTTTCCAGTCGTATGCATGAGGCATGATAATTTGATTTGTTGTGACTCCTATTTGAACAGATTGACTATTCTTTTTATTAGTTAGACAACTTGTACTGTCACCCTTGTTGCATTTGATCTCATTCACTCGAGAAGCAGTACTTTGCTCCAACTTCTGATGAAATATGTCAGAAGCAGCTTTCTTTGTGCGATCAATTAATGGTTTGCTTGCTGATCTACACAATTGGCTGGATGTCAAGGTGCTCGAGGTGGCAGTACCGCATTCTGACAAGGCTATTCTCTTGCTTATCTCATCTTGCCTACCTAATTCTATTTCCTTAAGTCTTGACTCTGCTGCTCGATGGCGAGACCCTTTCATATGTGCCTACAAATGTTCTCTAGAATCATGTAATTATCACATAAGAAGATGGTAGGAGAACTAGCATAACAAAAGTCGAGTATTATAACATGAGAAATGTCCTAATACACTTTTCAATGCAAACAGAGATACATACATATTCATCCACGTACTTAAAATTTGTAAAAATGTATGCCAGTATGTCTGTAGAGTTTGTGCTCAATTAATCACAGAACTTCACCAATTGGCAATATTGGGTCCAAGGAAGTAGAGGTCCTTCATCAACTGCAAACAGTCCAATCTGAACCGAACCTTTTGCTCTTCCTTCTTTGCTGGCGAGCAGGAAGCACCTCAGTAGTGTGCATCACATGATTAAGACAATCATACTTTACCTCTCTTCCATGTCTCACTTGGACCAATTAAAACTATTTTGTCCAAAGAAGTAAAGCTCCTTCTGATAATGAGGAATTTTACTAATACATCTATCAATGCATGCATGATAAAATACATGCTGCATCCACCCGTTAAAAAGTTGTAATATGCATGTACAGTATGTCGGTATGTTTAGTCTACCAATTAATCACAGAACTTCAGCAATTAAAAATAGCTGGTCCAATAATCGTTCTGCTGGTGCAAAATGCTTTTCCTTCAATTAAATTTTTTGGGTTTGGGTGGAGATTTTATCCGCTCATACATACTCTTCTACCATTGACAATTATATGAAAAGGATTTTGACATGCTAGCAGTCAAGCGTTTTCCGGATGTATCTGTTAGTTTAGTAGTCAAATAGAAGTAAATAACCTTAACCTTAATCCTATATGTATTAGGAGTAGGACATGTATTATCTATATAATATATTATTTTCTCCCGTGCCTTCTCACATGGTATCAGAGCTATCGTGAGAGATTTATCGCTGTGCATCAATTCAAGTGACTACGGGAAGAGAAATCAATCAACTGCCGCAGTAAAAAAAAGCCATTTTTATCGGTGTTGTGCAAAAACCAACACCACCACTAAGTAGATCGGCCTCCGGCGACCAACCCTAGAAAAAATCTCCGTCGGAAAATCCTTCACGCGCTCCCACGCGCCACCAGCAGTTTTTTCCCGGCGAGCGCGTGACACCCACGCGCCGGCGCGTGCGACCTTCTCCGGCCATTTTTTGGCCACGCTTCTTGAGGACAGCCTACTCGCCCATCAAATCCGAATCTATTGGTATTATTTCCGACAGATTCCGACGACTTTGAAATTTTCCGGTAAGCTACAGTGCTTTCCGGCGCGTGTACCTTTTTTCCGGCCAGATTTCGAATTTTGTTTTTCAGACAGCGTGTTCTTGAGGTATTTCTGAGTCTACCCATCCAAGTTTCACCCAAATCCGACAATATTTTTATTTTCCGGCGACTGTTTCTGATTATTCCGGCACAAGTATCAAGATTTTTTGTGTTATTTGCTGTACTTTTATAGACCTCTCTTCACTCCAACAATGTCTTTTGG